>CAJVPT010004071.1:0-14088 GCA_910592055.1 Acaulospora colombiana
TGGCTATGTTAGATTTTACAGACTTGACTATTGAAAGGCCATGATAGGAAAAAAAATCTATAAATTACTCTAAAGAAGGAAAGTGCCCCCTTCCGAGATCTGAGCGAATAATATATCTAAGAGTATTAGAGGGTGATTCAAATCTCATCAGATACATACATAACAGCCTAGTTTAGTGAATATAATACAAAAATTTATAAAGCTCACTACTAAATTAGACTGACTTGCCATTGATGACTGTGTATTTGACCATCCGGCCTCTAAATGGGTCTGCTCACTTACAGAATGGTAGTAAGTTTATCTATGGCAAACTGCGATAGGTTATCGTTAAGGTGCATAGATATAGAAATATATAGTTTGTAAAAAATGATTGATATAACTGATATAAGATTTAATTATCCATCAAATTAAGTTAATTCTTTAATAAAGCTTGCATCTAATATCAGTTGCAGTTTAATATATATATAATAAATATAATAAAAAAAATTTTTTTTATTAAAAAAATAATATTTAATTTAATAAAAAATAAAGTTTTGATATTTTTTTTTTAAATTATTTAAAGAAATATATTAAATTTTTAATTTTAATTTTTTTTTATATAATATCTAAAAATATTTATTATTTTTTTATTTTTAAAAATATATTTTATTTCAATTTATTTTAAATAATAATTTTTTATTTATTTATAATAAATTTATAATTTTAACAGATTCTATTTTTTTATATAGTTCAATAAAAATCAAATTATATTATATTAAGACCTGTGAGTCAATAGTATAGTGGTAGTACTCCCAGGTACAATTATAAGATCTATAGTTCAAAACCACTTAAGAACCATAATTAAAAATAACTTTTTAATCAAGTTTTACTGATTATCCTATAAAAGTCATATCTAATTATCTGGAACAAGTTTGAAATCAGATTAGACTACAGGAAGTTGAGACTTCTGATCTTCCATCGATCAGAAGCTGATATTTATGGTCATATTACCAAAATAATTGCATAAAGAAAGGCTTCTGATCTAACCTACCTTAGATACCTCAAAACCCCTTACCCTGGCAGTTTCTAGAACCCCCGCTCTTCTAGTTCAGGATATTTTAATCTAGTGCCCCACTTAATTAAAAATTAGTTAATAAGAACTGATCTAATGCCACAAGTAATAACAAAGAAGGCAACATACTTCCTTCTGAAGTTTGAGTAAATAATATTTGAGAATATTGAAAGATGTTATACATCTCGTCAAGTATACATGAAAAAGGACTAGCTTAATGAAACAATAAAAATCTTATAAGCTCAATACTAACTAGTTTAGCCTCATCGTTAATAACTATGTATTAACTATTCAGCCTCTAATTAAGTCTGTTCACTTAAGGAGTGATAGTAGGTCTATCTAGGATAAATTATAATAGGTTATCATTAATCTGCATGTATATAGAAATATATAAGTTTGTATGAGATAATTGATATTATGCTGAGGATTTCATTATTCAGATATTAAGTTAATTCTTAATAAAAAGCTCATATCTAATACCAGTTATGATTTAAAAATAAATAAATAAATTACATTATATTAATATTATATTTTTTAAAAATATTTTTTTATAATCTTTAAATAATATATTTATAAATATATTTCTAAAATCTAAGATTAATATAATTTAAAAATATAATAAACTTCTTACTTAACAAAAATAAAAAAAAAGAAATTTAATTTTAAACTTTCTAATTATAATACAGTATAAAAAAAAATCTTTTTATTTAAATAAGTAATAACTTTTTTATTATTTAAAAACTTGTTATAACTTTTTCTGCTAATTCTTTGTTTAGAAGTTTTGATACTTCTATACTAATAAAATCTTACTACTTTCTTTAAACCAATTTAAAAAGTTTTTTTTGGAATTTTTTTACTTCCCCTCTATTTTATTTACAATCTCTTTTGTATAAACTGAACTCTTGAGACTTGCAAAGTTCAGTTTTCACCTTACTATCAATGGCAAAAAAGTTCTTAAAAGAAAAAGGACCAACAGTAAAGTACCTGTTACCTCTTAGCTATAGTAAAGAAATAACAAAAATTTTGTTCCAATCAAAGGACTCATTTTTTATCCCTTATTGATGTTGTGCTCTCTAATAATTAACTTTTTATGGCTTTCTGAAAATTTTGTTTACTTCAGTTTGATCTTGAAATTTTGAGTAGTACAGATTTCATCAATTCTAATTAACTGATATGAAACATGTTAGCCAAGATTGATAAACAAGCTTCTATTGGTCATATCACATGTCTGAATGCATTTCCTCAGTTCAATAAGAACCTGAAATCTATTATAAATCATGTGTATTGATGTGAATAGATATAAGACATGCCACTGATACATCATTGGTATAAGAAAGAGTCTATTCGACCATGGCAAAGGTTACAAGATGCTTGATTGATCTTTTTTTAAGTCAGAGTCAACTATATCTTAATTATATGTTAGGTAGGTTTCAACCTCTACTGCTCAGAAAAGTCTAATCTAGAAAAAGCATAGAACTATCAGGAATACTTACTGATAAAGCTCATGCACAAAGCAACCTAGAAAATTTTATCCCATTTTCAAAAAATCCCAAGTTGGAAAACTGAAAGACTAACATCACTTCATTAATTGAAACTTGAGTCTGAAAATATCAGCAGTAATGTATGAGTTAATCAGATAATCTGGGAGACAATTGTTTTCTATTATTCAAATCATTGATTTATGGTATTTTTTGATTTTTGTCCCTATTAAAGTGAAGAGCTATGAATTTTGTTTCTTAAAAAGGGACATAAGTGATCTGTGAAATTTTATATGCTAAATACTTTAGGGACCCATCATTAACTGATTCTATTTCATGTTTTTGTAAAACTTTGAAAAGTTGGTTTTATGTTTTTCTTCTTCTGTATTTCTTGTAAAGAATGTTATTTTTAACTTCAAAAAATTTGATTTTTAATTGTAATTGTTGTTGTGTTTTGTCAAAATTTGATAGTTGTTTATTATTTGTAAATAGTTTTTGAGATGATAATAGTATTAAATATCTATTTTACTATTTATTTATCAGATCACTGACTTCTGTACTATATTTTTTTTAGTATTAAATTTGTGTAGTAATACTATAGATAATTGTATAGAGTTTTAGAATTGATGCTTGTTTACTAGACAGAATTGTATAAGTATAATGGAAAAAGATTATTAAATTCTTATAAATATTCTTTAGAAACTTGTTTATTTCAAGGAGCTATTAATATGTGTTAATCAATTATGGAGAGATCTCAGCCATGTGATTAATTTCACAAAGAATAATTCTATTCTATTCTAAGTTATCTATATATTCAGAAGGAGTTTTTATTACCTTTTTTTATTTTCTCTTGTAGGTACAATCATCTTTAAATATTTATCTGTTTCTATCAAAAACCTTTTAACATTATTTATAATAAACATGTGTATAATAATCTGATGCTTTTTCATTTCAAATATTATACCATTGTTCAGCAATAAATCTATGGACTTTAGTTTGATGTTCTTTATTTTTTGTAAAACATTTTTGTCTTAAAGATTCATCCTCTTTAAAGATAAGCTCTATATGGAATTGATAAGTATTTTGATCTAGCATAAGGATAAAAGTTTTGATCTTATCTATTTAGAATAAAGTATTTGTATTATTATACTTTTTTCTAGCTCTATAGATAATAGAGTAATTGTAAAATTCCAGATAAAAAATTTATCTTGCTCTTTTTTTCTTTAATTCAAATGTTTTTAACCATTATTAAGTAGAATAGTTAATTATCATATAGAAATAATTTGTTTCTAAGTATTGATAAAAGTGTTCTACCATCTATATAATAGCTAAACATTTAAGTTTAATTGCTACATAATTTTGTTCTACTCTGGTTAAACTATGACTAGCATATTCTATAGTATATTCTTTATTTTGATTATCTTTTAAGCAAGTACAGCACCAATATCAATTTTTGAAGCATTAGTATAAATATAAAATGATTTGAAAATTTAGAATATCTTAAAATTGGAACAGTAATTAATCATTTCTTCAAGAATCCAAGAACTTTTTCTTGAGCTTCTATCCATTTAAACTATATATTTTTCTTTAATAATTGATTTAGAGACTTGGCAATTGAAGAAAGTTCTTGATAAATTTCCTATAATAGAAGACAATTCTTAAGAATTTTCTGATTTGTCTTACAGTTTAGGTCATAGATAATCATGAACCTTATTGATCTTTTCATTATCAGGTTGAATTCCTGCTCAATTAATTTTGTGTCCAAGGAGTTTGTCATGTAGCAGGAAGAAGTGATATTTTTCTAAGTTTAACATTAGATTGGTTTACCTAAGAGTATCTAAAATAATATTGACAGGAGTATAATAATCTTCAAATGTTTTGGAAAAGATAGTAATAAGATCTAAATAAACTTTAGCAAATTTTTCTCTGAATGAAACAAGGAATTCATTTATTAGTTTTCAAAAGATTGCAGGAGCATTGCATAATAAAATGGTATAATATTGAACTCATAAAGTTCAAATTTCATGATAAATATAGTTTTTCTTTTGTCTATATCATTTATAACTACTTGTTAATAATCACTTGTGAGATAATAACAAGAGAACTATTTAGTATCATTAAAAGTTTCTAGGAGATCATCCACTACTGGCATGGAATAAACATATTTTTTTATAACTTCATTTAACTTTCAATAGTTAACACAAAATCATTTATTATTATTTTTTTTTGGTGCCACTACTACAGGAGAGATCAAGAACTGATAGTTGGACTGATAATTTCTTTTTGTAATATATTTATAATTTCTTTTTTAATAAACTTCAATTAATTAGAAGAGACTTTATATGTTTTTTGTTTAATTATCAGTATTAATAGTATAGATTATCACATTGGTTCTTCCCAGATCCTTCCTTAGAGATGCTTTTAGCAAAAACATTTTATTTTTATATAAAAGGTCTTGTACAATTTCTTTTTATTCTTTAGATAAAACATCTATATTTATTATATCAGGCTCTTAATAAAAAGCTTTTGAGAGATACATAGTTGAATTTTTAGATAGAATGTTTTTCATACAAATATCAGAAGTATATGCTTCTAATTCTTTATGATCTTCTTATTCTTGATATTCAATTTCATCTAAAAGCTTATCATTATCACTGGAAATTTTCTCTATAATAGATTAAAGAGAGATATCTGTTAATGTGTTATTTCAATATTAATACATTTTTTATTATGACAAATTTATAAGGTTCATATATCAATGTTCCACTTGGCCTTTATTTTTTCAAATAAATTAGTGCCAAGAAAAAGAGTTTCTTCTCATGATTCAATAACTTGTAGTTTGATAAGGATTATTAAATAGATTTATAACTTCAAAATTTGTTTAAGGACTCTTGTTCTTGTATTATTAATAGTTACTATGATTGTTTTGAGGAAGCATCTGGAGAGAGTCAAGTTTATTTATATGTTTTTTTGTAATAATGCTTATATCAGCTCCTGAATCCAAGATAGCAATAATTGAATTTCCTTTAATTTATATATAGCATTTATCAACTATTATTTTTTCTTTTTTTCTTTAGACTAAAAATAATTTGCAGCTTTAGTATTCTTGGATCTTCTCAAATCTTTAATTAAGTTTCTTCACTGGTTATAATATTGTAGCATTTGTTCAAAAGTAGTATTTGAATAAATTTGTAAAATATTATTTGAAATATTATATGGATTCAATTTATTTATGATAGAAGATTGATGTCTTGTTATAGGTTTTCTGAAAGTAGCAATAGGTACTATTACTGATTCTTGTACCATTTCTTCTTGCAATTCCATAGATTGTACTGAAATTCTTCTGGTTTTTAGATAAATTTATTTTTGTGATTCTGATTGTTTCTGCTTTTCTCTAACTTCTCTTCTATTAGTATAATAAAAGGATAATTTTGCTTGTTAATAAATATAAACTTCTTCTTCTTTATCATCCCATTCTTATGTAGGACATTGATCTATTATTAGATAATTAATTGGCTAATTTCTTTTAAAAGATTGTCAATAAGATAGTAAAGTTTTTTCAGAAAGGAAATTTTTTGCAAGATGACTAGATTTACCCCATTTGAAATAGCTTTCTGCAAGGTTTGACTTTTGAGCAAGGGCAAATGACTATATTCTTTATATTGGAGAATAGTTTTTTGTTAAAGAGAATAAGTTACTATCTTCTTTAATCTTTTAGCCAAATTGAGTTACATTTGTTTGAATTCTTAATAAATCTATCTATAGTATCTTCTTGTACTTTAGAGACTTCAAGATTAGAATTTCTTGATGCTGGAGATCTTTTATCTTCATAAATATCTTGACATTCTTTATATTGCTTTGTATATTTGAAAGTATCATTAACAACTGTTACTTTTATTATTGATACAATAGAAGCAACATATAAGTTCAATTCATGAATAAAGAATTCAAGTTTTTGTTTATTATTTATGGTTCTATCTATATTTGCCTTGATCAATAACTTCTTAAAAAAGATGTAGTAGGAGTTTACAGTTTTGTAGAAGCTTTGTTTTCTTTTTTTCAAGTCTCTAGTCCATTTATTTATCCAACATTAAAAATAAAAATAGTTTATAAAAGCTTTAATAATAGCATCTCTTGTCATTGCATTATTGTCAACAATGTTGATATCATAATAGGCATTCTATTACTCTTTAGCTTTATCAATAAGATATGTAATAATTATTCAACGAAGTTTTTTACCTTTTCAATTGTAGACTTGATCTACTTTAGTAATCTTTTTGTATAGTCAACTGGATCTTGAGTATTATCTCTATAGAAGGCTTCTACCTTCATAACTATACCATAAATATTTTAATTAACTAGGTTGTAGATTTCATTATTTGTTTTTACCATATTATTAATATTAAAGTAGGTTCTTGAAAAAGGGTTTCTAAGTTTAAATTTTTGAAATCAAAATATGTTTCTTGTAAACATGGATTTTCAAATAAAAAAGATTTTTACTATTATATAAAAGATTATTTTGTAGGAAAAAAAGGTGAGAGAGTAAGTTAAAATTGAATTGAATAGAAGAAAATATAGAATTATCCAAAGGGGTTGAAGGTGTAGTATCAATAAAGTAATCAAAAAAGTTAATTACACAAATAACTTTTGAAAAAATATTATCAAAAATTAAAATATTAGAATATTTAATACTAAAAATAAATTGGCAAGTTATATGATCTTGGTTATAAATAGTATTATTAATTAATTGAATAAAATATTATTTGAATTTAGAAGTATAAGAAATAGCAAAAAAATGGATTTGATATTAATTCTAAAATCATAAGAAATAAATATTAGAATGTTGTAAAAGGTAATAAGTTTTATAAGATTTATTTAAACAAGATCCTTTTCTTAGGTCTTCTTTAGGAAATAACTGATGTATTTGATTATATAGCTGATTGTAATCAAAGTAATCACCAAATTCACTTATCTTTTGATACTTTCTGGACTTTGGATTTTGAATTACTGGAATTTTTCTTCAGTAAATACTTCCAATACTAAGCAAGGCTTTGCTTCTTTTCTTTAAGATATGGAAGAAGTCTATTATACAATCATCACAAAATTGTCAATCTATTCAATTCATCTCTTAGGAATCAGATAGAAATGATGAACTAGTGTAAAGAAATATCAAGTTAAACTTCTAATATAATATACAAAAGTTTTAGCTTGAACAATAATAACTGAAAAGATTTATCACTAGTGATTAAGGTAGATGAGGTAGGATAATAATTTTAGGTTAAAGTTAATTTTATTGTTAAATAAATCTTGAGGAGTCTTCAGAGAGAGAATTTTTTTCTTTAAATATACAATTAAGTTACATAATATTTGACAATATAAACTAAAATAAATAATAATAATAATTATAATATTAGTTTCTCTTAATTATTAAGCTATATTATCTTAAACAGAACTCAAGTATCCTTAAAAAAATAATAGTTACATGTGATAAAATAAAATTATAGAATATTCTAAAATACTTTATACTAAGTTTGCTAATAGTAAAATTGATTATCAATGTTCTAGAAATGTTTTTGAAAACCTTTACTTTCAGGTAATTAGAAGAATCCTGATATATTGATTTGAGATAATAAGATTATCTTTGATACTAGAAAGATTATATAGTGAAATTTTATAGTTCAACAATAGTTTTTTCAAAATTACATTAGTAGAAAAAAAATTTATAATATAATTAAATAAGGGATTATTTATTGTTACTATCTTTTTTATATAACTATTTCTGATTTGTTCTTTATAACTCTTAAAAACATTAAAAATATAAATAAAAAATTTAATTTTTTTAGTCAATAAATATTTTAAATAAAATTTTTGTATTAGCAACTATATAAATTTAATATATTACTAAATTATATAACTTTTTTTATAGTTAAAATATTTTTATTACAATATATTATATTATTTTCTAAATAAAACTTTTCGCAAATTTCTCAAATCCTTAGAAATTTTTTTTTTAGGCAATTTACCCAAGGAAAGAAAAACATTAATAATTTAAGACATATTCCTGAAACACCAGTATACACAGTCATCTTAGTACAAAACAACACTTCATGTATAGTCCTAGGTCAGTAGATTTCTAGAAATTGTATATATATAGCAACAACTTTAGCCTTTTCTCCTTTTTTAAGAAGAAGGAAAAAAATCAATATAAACTGATTCATAGTCAGAAAAGGGAAGCCAATATCAACTTCACAGTGCTTGTAGCCAGGTCAGTGCAGGTTGACACCTTTCTTGACATTACAAGAAATTTTTAAAAAAATTGATTTGCTTGATAAATTAAGCCACCTTAAATTTATCAAGATCCAGAAGGATATTAAAGCTCACCAAGGTCTAAATAGTCTAATATACATATTTCATCTAAAGATGGGTTCCTAAAGGGGGAGGCAGGGTCAAAAGACAAATGTCCTTCACTAGGAAATATTAAAATTTATAAATTAATAACTATAAAAAAACTACTTACAATTGTTCTCAATTATCTAAATCATTGATTTATAGTATTTCTGACCCATGGGTTCATAGTGCAGTGATCAGTACTCCATAGGTCATATCACAAGATCCATAGATCAAATCCTCCAGGGGGCAAAACCTCTAAAAAGCAGGTATTGATCTGATCCATTGGTATAACCATAAATTAACTGATGTTTCATGTATAGCTGTGATCACCCAAAGACTCTGCCACCAGACTGTGGTCACAAATCAGTACTATACAAGATTGTGATATAGTTAAATATCCAAAATTGAATAGAATTATCCTTGATGCAACTGTATTACCATGTCTAGTAACAAGAAGAGTAGATATTAAAAACTGGTAGCATACCGCTGAAAGACAGATGATAAACAAGTCAGCACTCCAACTGGGAGGTGGAAAAAGGTCCTTTTAGCCAATCACTTGGGCTTTTATTAAGAATTCAAGCATATGGCTATGCTGGGTTTCATAGACTTAACTATCGGGAGGTCTTGGTAAGAGGTGAAAGCTGTGGATCACTTTGAAGGACTGAAAACTGGAGTCCAGGATAAAGAAAATTTGACAGTCTAATAATTAGACTACTCTTAATAAAAATGATCTGGGAATAATTAAGAAGGAATTGCATGACTTTCTGATAATAGGGTAAAAATCAATAGTAATTATACATATAGTAAAATAGATATAGCTACTCATATAGATAGGTTTACTATATATATATAAGAACTTAGTTGTAATATGTAATCAAATGATTAACTTGTATTATGTAAATGTGATCAATTTGTACTGACATATTATAAATAAAAGACATGGCCCAGACAATCATGATTAAATGAAAGAAGCAACACCTCAAGACCAAAGGATTAAAGACATGTTCATATTGTTGGTCAACCAATTCATTGATAATCACTTTAAAGAATACACAAACATTTTTTCTATTATTTATTATTCTCTTTTTATTAACACTAACATGGCCTCCTTGATATGTTAGGCCCCTACAGGATGGCAACAGGCTGATCAGTAAGAAAGCATGATTTCTTTAAATAGTTGAATTTGTAATAAGAAGTCAATTGTAAATGCATAACAAATGTACACAATAAACTTTTTAATAAATAAAGCAAAGATAAGCCAGTTTAAAAAAAAAAAAAGATTTATAGTATTTCCTGATTTTTGTCCCTATTAAAGTGAAGAGCTATAAATTTTGTCCCTTAAAAAGGGTCATAAGTGATCTGCAAAATTTTATATGCTAAATACTTTAGGGACCCATCATTAACTTCACCCTACAAATATTAAAACACTAACCAAAGTAATATAAACACATATACATGTATAGACTTGTTGTCAAAATAAAATCGACAAAGATCTATTACAATAATATAATAAGAGCAAATAAATTTGGTAAGATCTTTGATCACAACATTATCACATGACATAATTGATATAAACAGAATAGTAGAGGTCTATAACACAACATTAAACACTGATGTAAACAAGTAAACAATATTAAATAAAGAAGGAATAAACAATACGTATCTGATCAAAACAGAATCAAGACACAAATCAAAATAAAGAATTACTAAAACAAGAAGCAAAACACATAAAATATTTTTCTGCTTCATGTAACTTTAGCAACATTAAGTAATTTATTCTTTAGCAACCATCCTTTACATGCACAATAAATAAGATAGAGAAGATTCTACATATAATAGATAAAAGAGAAAAGGATATTATTAATATTTTGATTCAACTTGTAAGAAAGTATGATGAATATAATGAGTTATGGGCTATACAACAAATAACCAGATAGGAGCAAGTCACCATTCAAGTGGGAGAAGAAGTACCAGCTCCAGAAACCTGTATGATACTTGATAGTATTATTGCAAGTATCTTAGGAGTAGATAAGATCATATTTCATAATAAATAAATCTTAATATAATATATAATCTATCTCTGGCAGCTTGAGAAAGAAAAAGAAGAGGATCTGTTTCAGCTGTACATTGAAAATAAACTTTTCGAAATAATCAAAAAAGAAAAAGATGTATCAAAAGATATAAAAATCCTTTCTATGAAGATCATCACCCAGGTAAAAAATGATTTATCAATAAACAATAAGATCACAATGTCTAATGTTCAAGAACAAGAAGGGATAAAAGAGGAAATAGAATTTAAAATGCTGTGAGAAAAGATTAAAGATCAAAATATAAGTGAATATAGTTTATACAGTACAAGAAATAGAGCTGCAAATTCTACTCCAAATCCATACTATATAAGTAGAAAAGAAGCATATTAATTAGGAGCCATAATAGCAAACATTCCAGGAAGCTTAGAAAAGAAAACTAGAACTTATCTTTGCAATGTCTTAAAACTATCTCAGGATAAACGAAACCTTTTTCATAAAAGTTTCATTAATAGCAATAAATAGTTGATTCTATACTTTAAAGAAAAAGAAGATTTCCTTAAATATTTAGAAGAAGTAAACAGAAAGGAGAAAACCTTTAGTCTTTAATAACTAGAACCAGGAAAAGAAGAACACATGGATCAATCAGATATAGATAAAATGGAGAAAAAGATATTCTGAACCTATAATCCAGAAGAAAGCAAAGATATATGCTACATATGTCTAGTAGATGTGAATTATAAACTTTCTAGAAGTTACATAAAAGAACACCTAAAAAGATATGAGGATATTAAAAACATCAATATTTATAAGGTAAAAATTAAGACTAGAGTAAAGGTTTATCTCAAGTGGCATAAACACTTCAAAACCAATCCTGAAAAAATATAGATAATGCCACTTGAAATAGAAATGACAAGAACAATTTTTATTAAAGAAGAACCAACTAATAAAGAAATAAATAAGATTTTGATCAAATGAAATAAATACTTAGTCAGGCTTTTAGGTACAAATAAATTACTCTCAAGTTTTATAGCTAGGATACTTAATAGTACAGAAGTTAAGGCTTATTAAATATCAAAAAACTCTCATATATTGAAAAAGCAAAACTTCACAATAGTATGCTTTGTAACAAAAGAAGCATTAACAAGAGCTTGCAAGTAGTATATTTTTTTGTAAGGACTAAGACTATCCTGAAGTGCAAAAGCCACAATAAAAGAAACTATAAGAGGTCCTAAACCTAGAGTTGAAAGATTAAGAGAAATACCAGAACATAGAATAATAGAAATAGATACCAGATCCATATCAGATTCATCATTAGATAATAAATCAATAAGCTCTATTACAACTATTGAATATAAGCAGTTAACTAATCAAAGAAAAAGGTATCAAGTTCAGAATGGTAATACTTAACAAAGACACTATAAAACTCTAGACCACCCAGCAATAAGAAGCAATAGAGAACCATTGCGAAATCATAAAAGTTTATTAGAGAATCAAAATAGGAGACAATATAATAAACCAGAGCTTGGGGATGAGCAAGATCTACTAAAGCTCATATTGACAAATCTGAAAAAGCTAAATAAAAGAATTACCAAGCTTGAAGGCAAATTAAGATCTAGATGACAAAGAAGAGAAGAGCCAGAATAGGCAAACCACTTTTAAAATGTCATACCAGTTGGGTGGTTTCTATAACAATAGTTTTATCCTTATAAGTAATTTGGAGAGTACGGTTTTTAAAATTCTAATTTGTCTTTATGTGATTCAGCCAATCAGTTTTTAGAAGAAGGGTTTCCTCATGTGACTCAATTACTTGAAGGTCACTGATATAATTAGATTCTGAATAAATATTTTTAAAGAAGTTATTTATCCAAAAGCCTTGGCTTGTGTACTATTAGCAGTAATTACAATAGTTTTGGACTTGATGTCAATTTACAATCCAAGTTTTTTTATAAGTTTATTAATGATAATACTGACAGCAGCACCAGAGTCAAGAATGGCCATCACAGTATTTTCTTTAATGTGGATATAGTATCTGGTAGCTATGATTTTTCTTGGATTATCAGAGATAAGATAATTAGTTTTCACAGGTACCTTAGATCACTTGAGAATTTTTATCATGTTTTTGCACTGATTAAGATATTGTAATATTTGTTTCAGAGTGGCTTTGACAGGAAGATTCAGAATATCCTTAGAGATATTATAGTTGAACAGTTGGTTCACAATAAATAGTTGACTTTAGTTTTGAGTCTTTTGGATTTAACAGCAGGAGGGGCAACAATCATTTTAGATTCAAAGTCATAGATTTCCTTAATAGAAACCTGAAAACTTTCCTAGTCTGTAAGTTTAATTTCTTATTTGATTAGATTGTTTTTACTTTTGTTTGGTCTTTCTTCTATTAGTGATATAGGATTGATTGTACTAATCAATGTAGACTTTCATTTCATATTTAGATTCATTGGACTCCTCTTTAGGTTCCTAAATAATGAGATAGTTCAAAGGTTTTCTGGATCTAGAGGAGTTTGCTTGAACCTTTTTAAACATATATTTCTGATTAGATATCCTGATTTATTGCACCTTAAACATATAAGTTGGGTAGAGTTTGATATATTAATAGGATTGGAGATAGATTGCCTTGGGTAATGGCCTTGTTTTTTCACTTGAGAGAAGAAAGTTTCAATTTTTTAGTCAAGTTTAATTGAAGTTTTTTAAACTTTTTGATAAGAATATCCATAGGATTTTCAGATTTCAAAGAAACCATTTTGAAATTCCTTGAGATAGGGACAATATTGCATAGTTTCTCATCATTGTTTATATTGTATCTTAACTATTTTGATAAGCAATTGCAAGTTTATATATGGCAACATATTATTAGGATTGTTCATAAAAACAATTGGAGCTAAATATAGTAATAATTCCTTGATATAGTAATGGAGTTGTTGACTAAGACTTATATCACCTTCAATATTGGTCATTTTAAGAAGTTTTTTAAAAGTGTTATAATAAGTAGTTATAGATTTTATTGGTTTTTATCTATATTTTTCAGCATCCACAAGTCACACCTCTTCCCCGTAGATCCATCTTTTTTTCAAAATTTCCTTTTATGGTAATTTTTGGAAAAAGTCACAAAAAATCAAACGGCAAA
>CAJVPT010004072.1:0-14086 GCA_910592055.1 Acaulospora colombiana
CTTCTTTTGATTTTAGGACTAAAGGAATTGTCCTAGTTTTCTTGATTTATTAATAAACTTGGGTTCTGAGCGAACCAGATTTCTTTGAAAACACTTTGTGATTCTGTTTAAAGGATTCTTGGTAAATTTCTTCTTGAATATTTTTTTATTATAAACTGTTTCTTTAATTTTTTCTTTGGGAATTGTCCTTTTAAAAGCAATTCCACTTGGACACATTGGTCAAATATAAATTTGATCACAATGTATTCATCCTGGATGGATGTATGGTGATAAAGGTGTACTTCCAGTATATGTCTCTGAGATCTTCCTCTGTAAAGCTGTTTCGTGTTCTGTTGAGCAGTTTCTACTTTGTCAGTCTAATAGCCTTGTTGACTTGCTTACTAAGTTTTTTTCTAGAATGTCTACTATTGTTGTTTCCTATGTTATTTCTATGGGGGCCCCTGGTGCTATTCTTTAATGTTTATAATCTTTTAGTTGAGCTTCATGTGTTGTGATATAGGATTAATCCTAGCTAACTTGTCTGCTTCTTCATTGAATGGAATTTCGGAGTGTGCCTTTACTTTGTAGAGGGTTATGTTTAGGTTCTGTTGTTTTCTAATATAATTAAAGATATTGATTATTGCTTGGTTGGGTTTTCTCTTTTTCTTGGGTCCCATGGGATCCATTATTTCTGTCAGGTTTGTTATTGCTGTTTGGCTATTTGTGTATAGGTGAGCTATAGTGTCCTTGTTAAGGGTGCTTATTACTATTGTTATAACCATTATTTCTGCTTTAGTTGAGGAGGCATGGAGTTGAGTTTGTCCCTGGAAGGGATATTCAATTCCTGTTTCCCCTTTAATAATCCAGTCAAAGCCCATATGTGGCCTGTTACCATGGTTTGATACTGAGCCATCTATATAGATTGTGACCAGTCTCTGGTCTCTTATTTGTTCTTGAATCATACTCAGGATGTCCAGTTCTGTCTTGTTGAGAGTGAAGAACTTGTTAAGATCAGTTACTTCCTGATTGTGATTGTTGATGTGAAGCTGCATATAAGGTTCCTCTGTTCTTGGGGTTTCCGTCAGGTTGTTTAGTTTCCTAGTAATAGACTTTGGAGATATTCTACAGCATAGTGCAGTTGTGATTTTGTTCTTGTCTTCCTTGGTTGTGATGCTTGTTTGTTCTATTGGAATCTGAATCATGTGTTGTTTTTTGGTTGAAAAATTGCATGATCCTGATGATGTGTCCTTCTCTTTATCCAGGTTGCATCCTTTACATTTTTCTAGTGGTAATTGGTCTTTTGTTCTTGTGTAATATGTGAGAACTACTGTGTTAGGGCTAGCATTGTATTTCTTTTTACTTATGGCTACTTGGTCTTGTTTTAATGTGGCTGCCCAGTGCCGTCAGTAGGTATTGATCTTTGTCACTAGTCTCTCTTGATCAAAGGTTGAGTGGTTCTATGTTTCATTTTCCATTCTGTCTTGTACTCTGGCTGTGCTTGTAAGATCTGCTAAGATGTTTCCATACCATTTTGGGTTGCCTCTTTTCTTTGTTTTGTTAATGGCCCCCACTTCCCTCCAATGTAATGTCCTTGTGTCTGTGAAGTTAATCACTTGTTTAATGAATATTAGGTTGTGCTTCCGCAAAATATGTTTGTATTGGTGATATAAGGATTCTGATATTATTTCTTCGATTGTGTTGTCTATCTTTTTTATTCTTTGGGGAATTATGAATCTGGGGTTGAGATGGAATTGGAAGCCATGTTTCTTTAGGATCTATAGAATATCATAATTGAGATTTTGCCCTGCTTTGAGGAAAGGTTGGGTGAGGTGTATTGTTACTGCATTGGTTAACCAGAACTGATTCTGTAGGTTTTGCAGACCCATTCTAGAGATTTGTTCGAGCATTCCTTTGTTCTCCATCCTTCAGGTCCAGTTTCTTGCATACAGCTGCATTTGTCTGTCCCAAATATGATTTATGTTGTGTTCAGCATGATTGTATAGGAGGTGTTGGAAAACATTTGGGCTAAACCACACTTATGTTTATATCTTGTTGCAATTTTTTCCATCAGATGGTTGCATGTGCTTTCTGGTAATATCATGTCATTCAATAGATATTCTATATTTGACATAAGTACGTGATTTATAATATATCTCATCTGCTTATCTGTGGTTACTTTCCATCCTATCAGTTTGCATGTTTTCTTTACTTTTTCTATGATAAGCTGCTTTTGATAATCTTTCTTCCCAGAGCTGTCTAGCCAGATACCCAACATTTTTATTGGTGTACCTGGTCTGCTTCCTTGGATAGCTCCTCCTTTGAGGATTAGACTATAATCGAAGTCTTCTGGCTGCCCATTGATAATGATCAGTTGTGATTTTGATAGATTGATGTTGATGTGATTGATGTTATAGAATTCTGTAGCTATGTCTAGAGTCCTTTGCATTTCCTTAGCACTTTCTGCTAACCAAGTCGTGTCATTCATGTATGCACTGGCCTTAATGTCCAGCTGTTTTTTCTTATATGGTCCATTAATGTACTCTTTGAAGCTGGTCTGGTATCTGTATCTCTACTTGATGTTTAAATTTCTATCAACAGGGGGTATAAAAAATGCATCACAGAAGAGGAGAGATTGTGTCTCCTTGATCGATGCCATCCAGTACCTTGTAGCTTGGGCTCAAACCATGTATGGTAATAACTTTGTTTTTTCTTTCTCTAAGGAGTACACGTATGATGTTTATTGCTTTCTGTGGTACTTTGATGCGTTTTATGGCTTTTTCCAGTATCTCTGTATTGACTGAATCATATGCTTTCACCATGTTCTGGCTCAGGATCCATAGTTTCTTCTTCTCTCTGCGTGCTTGTTCTATGCAAAGGTTGATAATGTGTATTAAAGCTTGTGTGTTGCTGCTGGAGAGTGCTGCCCAGTTTAGTTCACTGAGCATGCTATACTCTTTGCAGATTTGTGCAAGGCGATTGCTAAGAATCTTTATGAAGATTTTCCTTCCTGTGATTAGTAGTGTAATGGGTCTGATAATACGGATCCTATTGTTCCAGTCTGTAGACTTTGGTATGGAGTATATGTATCATGTACTCCATTCTTTCAGTGTTTTTTCTTGTGTTAGAATTTTGTTGAAAAAGATTGTCAGCCAGTTTAGAGCTTTAGGACCCAGGTGTTTGTATACCAAGTAAGGTATGTTATCCGGGCCTGGGGCTGATTTGGAGCTTTTGTCTTTGATTACCTTTATTATTACTTGTGTAGTGACTCACTCTGTTAGTTTGTCATACCAGCTGTCTCGAATCCCTTCCTTTGGTGCATATTGTCTTGACCATCTTGGGAAGTTTGTTATTGGAATGGTTCTCCTGTACTAAATCTACGTTGCAAAGTGTTTAGAGGTTCACCTTTTGATCTCTTCTGGATCTGTAATTATTTCTATGTGTTCGTCTTCTTTTATGATAAGTTTGTCCATAACTATGATCTGTTAGGTCTTTTCAGTATGCTGTTTATCATCATTTTTTTGTTGTCTTAGAGCTATTGATATCTTCTTTATATGTGTTGTCACATCTTCTTTTTCTGCTTGAAGCTGGTTACTATTTTGGCTACTGTCTTATATTGTATTATGTATTATTTACACACTTCTTTCCAGTGGACCTGGTATTCACGTAAGTGTTTCGCTTACCATTTCTCTAGTTCTGCAGCTAATTCTGAGAAGTTCTTCTTGATCTTGGAAATCTGTTTCCTGATTAGTTGCTCGGTCTGCTCATTAGGAGTGTCTATGTGCCTCTGTAACATCTCTGTTAATCTCTGAACATTTATGATGTTCTTGTATATTGTTGTGGCCTTCCCTGTATTTCTGTCTCTTTTTTGGGGTTTCAACTTCTTTATGTAGTTGTTTGCGACTGATAAAATTGCCTGTTTGAATCTGTGCCACAGATTATCTATATTCTCGTGTTGTGAAAGGTCCCACCTTTGTGGTTCCTGTTCAACTGTGTTGCTGAATTTTTTCCATTGTTTGCTGTCAATTTTATGCCAATTATAAAGGTAATTACGCATGTATATTTTCTGCGTCTTTTGTCTATCTATTTACCATATCTCTATTCTGGCAGTCATTATTCTATGGTCACTCTTGTGCAGGAGGTCAGGGTGGTCTACTATCTGTGCATCTTTCGAGTACCAGGTGCTCTGGGGGTGATACCAAATTTGGTCGATTCTGCTGTGTGCTCCTCTTCTGTTGTTCTATGTGTATGCTGTCTGAGATAGGTTGTGTAGTCTGAAAGTATCCTTAAAATTCTGTGCTATGAGCCATTCCAAAAACTCAGATTTAGGTCTATAGTTGTTTATCTTTTTTGTCTTGTGAAGTTTATTGATGACAGAATTTGGTGTGGAGTTGAAGTCTTCTCCAATGATTACATGCATTCCTATCTTGATAACTTGTGTAGTCCATTATTGTATGCATTGTTTTATCTTTATTCTATCCTCTTTGTTGTTGTGTCCTGGTGGCAGATATATTCCCATTACCCTTAATCTATGTTTTCCTGGAAAGGCCATACCTATCGCTATGGCCCTACCTGCTATCTCTTGTTTCCTGAATATTGTGATTGCGATGTCATCATATATTGCTATGTATACCCCATGGCCTATCTTCTGCTTGGGGTCTTCTGATGTTGTTAGTTGATATCCTTGTTGTTTTCAGTATTTGATCTGGTGTGGTTCCCTGTTGGTTTCAATGGTAATGATGATTTCTCATTGTTTTTCTGCACAGTATTCTGTCCAAAGCTTGCATTTGTTTTCTTCTACCATTCCTCTTATATTGTGTGTTACAATTGTTCAAATCGGATGGTTAATTGTCTATTTTTTATGTTTATGAATAGTTTCCTTGATTTGGGTATTGTTTATATTCCGTCTGCTTATTTGTTTGAAGTTTGAATGTTTAATATCATATCATTTATTCTACAGTTTTTTTTCCCTAAGGAGTTTTTTGGATTGATGTCCATCATGTTATTACGAGGATTTGGAACTGAAAAGAGCAGTCTGTTGCGAAAGTTTGAAAAGATTGATTGCCTCTTCCATGGTTGTACTCATTTTATTGAGTTGTTGTTGGTATGCTTCTTGGGCCACAGGCTTAAATTGAAATTTTATTAATTGAAACTGTTATGTTATCACAAATGAGTAGTTTTTTATAATATTTTTTTATGTGAATAATTAATAAGATTTTTTATAAATAATATATTTATAAGTTATTACAATTAAAAATTATTTATGTAAAAGTAATTATTTTTATATTGATTTATTTTTTACTTCTTTAAAGTTATTCTTTCTTAATAAATGTTTTTTTTTTCTTTATTTTTTTTAAAAAGAATTATTTATTTAAAGAAAAGTTTTTTAGTTTAATATAGTGTTCAATTAGGTTACATTAATTGAGTATAGTAAATAAAAAATTTAAATTTTATAGTAATATTAATCATATAATTTTTGATTTAATTTAAAAAAATTTTTTTTATCTTACTGTTTTTTGAAAACACTCTTTAAACATTATTTTAACAAAAGTAACTGATAAAAAAGTGTTTTTTATTAATTATTAATAATAAATTATCAACTAATTTTGTATTTATTATAATTTTAAAATTAACATTTTTTAATGATTATTTTTTTTTAAAAAAAAAAATGAAAGCTAATTTAATTAAAATCAATATCAGGCATAAAATTAAGATATATGCAGTAAATAATTAAATCTCATCTTTTTAATTAAATATTAAACAAAAAAATTTTACAATATTAATTTAATTCTACAACAAACCAAATGAGAAGTTAACAATGAATCATAAGTATAAATGCATGTGCATTGTTCTTTAAATATATATTTTATATAAGAAATAGTTGCTTTATTATAAATGTAACGGTCAATATTTTTCAATGGTTTGAAATCAGCAATGAATACAATTAATGTGATCAATTATAGATTTCATTGTATTCTTCAATTATGCAGTTAGTGTTTTAGTCTATTTAAAGGATCGTTTAAGTAACCATGAATTAATTGTCTTTGGCTAGCCATCAAATTGGTAGTTCAATTACAGATCCCTTCAGAACCTTATAGAATTAGAATTCCAAATTATTATTTCATTTCTACTTTCCAATCGATACAAACTGAGGTACAGAAAAATCTATTTTTCCTTGGTATCAATAATCATCGAAGGCGTTGGTCGCCACGTTTAACGAGCTGCACAATTTCATTGCCAGATCATTATCTTTTGTTGTTATTGTTTTTTTTATTTATTGATTCTTATACATGCGAGTGCGAGCACAATAAAAAAAAAAATAGCCACCATGATCAAATTTTAGGTGAGTGTACCTGGGTTGCAACTACGCGTATACCTTTGATGCAATTTCATTCACCAAATACGAAATTGGTTCTCGCCAATGGTACGACAGAATAACTACTATTCGAGCTATGCAACCACGATGTTTTTTCTCAGATAACAGATAAGTGAATAGGCGCGTAGGTGGAAATACATTCGTTACACAAAGTGTCCACC
The DNA here is from genome assembly GCA_910592055.1 of Acaulospora colombiana. Classification (NCBI taxonomy): domain Eukaryota; kingdom Fungi; phylum Glomeromycota; class Glomeromycetes; order Diversisporales; family Acaulosporaceae; genus Acaulospora; species Acaulospora colombiana. The sequence continues at coordinate 6,514 of CAJVPT010004072.1, forward strand.
TGCAAGGGCATGAAATACGTAGAGTGATACAGTGCGCTGCTATATTTGAGATACTGTACGTGGCATAGCAAATCATATACGTTAGTAGGAAACAAAACAATAAACCTGCCTTGTCTTGTTGATACAAAAACTTAAATAAAATATGGGAGTAACCTTACGCCAATACACACCGAACGCATGACTCTTGCTTATCGTTATATGATCCTTGGGAAGAAAAAGGTGACCACAAAACAAATCTAGCGTGCTACAATAAGAAAAAAAAATTATACGAATAGGTATGTGGGTTGCGTGCGCATATACAGTATACTGTATATATATATATGTAACAAGACGAATTTCTTTCTGCACCACCCTTCCCAAAGAATAAATCAAAGAATATATTTGTAAATGATAAATATCCTTGGTGAATAACGTAAGAAAAATCTAGAGCAGGCTTAGTGTGTTTACCGGTTGAAATAAATCATGCTATATATTTGGTAACAAGAGGAATCCGCCAATTACCAAATACGTTGTATAAATGTTCGTCATTTGCACTGTTTCTCGAGCATCTTTTGGTGCTTCCATCTCGAAACTTGGCAGGGCATCTAACATTAAATGGAACGGAAATAAGAAATTGCATTAAAATTCATTATTATGCATTGATATTGTTTAAGAAATGCATTGTTGCTCCTAATAACGAACGAAATTTAGATGTCAATGTACAAGCACCAAGTTACTGTAAATGACATTCTGGTTAATAGTACATGTTTACACTTTTCATTCACATTTTAAACTTCCCCGCCAGCTCTATAACGAATTATATTGCGTACCAATAATTTAAAAATTTTGTTACGTAATCATTCTAGTGTGAATTTGCATTACATTCAAAAACTCGTTCTACAGTAATGCGAAGTTTTGTTTTTGTGGTTTTATCAACGTGCATATACACACATGCACGCGCATAAGCACATACGTACGTATGTATATGAAATTTTAGGACTACACGTTTGTATTTATGCAGTAAGTTGTTGGTTTGTCAAATGCTTTTTTTTTTTTTCATCATAGCTTAGTGTATCGATCAACCTCCATTGACGTCTCATAATAATTACACAATCCACAGCGTTCAATACTCGTCTCTTCATCAATCCTTGTGCATTCGGTCCTTCTCACCTCTTCATTGTTCTTTAAAAAAAAATAATTTTTTTTTTCTTTTTTTCAATTTCTTTCTTTCTTTCTTTTTTTTAACTGTTTTTTTTTTTTTTTTTTTGTTCTTATTTGTTCGTACTGCCAAGCGAAAGAGACTTTCCAAGAATTACCAAGATCTCGGAAACACATGAAAGCAGGCCTGAAAGGACATCATTGATTAATTATTTTCAACGGAATTCTTTCACCAAAAAAAACTTTCATTCTAAACCGACAACCCGAATTTTAGTTGATTTTCTTACTGCCTAATCCCAAATTTAGTTCTTATTTTGTTGCCAAATTTATACGCATCAAGGTAAATGCTCTTACATCAACGCAACCTCGTCTTGTCATCTCGTGATCCCAACGGCCCGTTCAAAATTCCATTATTTAATGTTTTTGACTTATCTCCTCTTTTTCTTTCCCTTTTAATTTTCCAGAAAAAGTATATATACGTCAAACGCACCTGTCTTCTGAAGGCACTTCTTTCTTTCACAAATTTTATATCTGTAACACTATAAACACTAGCTCTCGTTTTGAAATTTCCCATATTTTAGATAAAATGCCCGTTTCCTTTTCGATAAAGAGACCAATTACCGAAAGAAAAAATACAATCAATATAGTAACCAAACCCGCTAACATACCTCGTCCTTTGACGTCGCCAACGTCACCGACATCACCGTTCGTCTGCTTGTCACCCCATAGTCCATATTTCACTCTGGTTTCCAATGGTGATGACATTTCCGAGGTGGCAGACGAATACTCGACGCACATGATCTATGACATTGATCCCAGTGGTTGCACTCGAGGAAAACATATACTAGGTTGATACTTGATATAATAGTGCAACCTGTCATCTAAAAATAATATTCAATAATGTTAACCATTCTAATCTTTGCAGTTCTAGGGGCAACAGGTCAGCTAGGTATCCAAATAGTAAATCAAGCTCTTGAATCATCCTACCACGTGACCGCATTAGTTCGTTCAGATTTGAATCTTCCATTCACTCGCCACCAGCTCCGAAATCCAAATCTCGTGATAATGGTCGGATCCGTGTTTGATCGACAGGACTTGGACAAAGTAATTGAGGGTCAAGATGCTGTGATAAATTGTATTGGTCCTCAACCCCTATTCGGCAACAATACCGATATATGTTCTCGAAGCCAGAAAATGATCATTGAAAGTATGATCGAAAATAAAGTTAGAAGATTGATTGCCGTCACAATGCAAGGTATAGGGACGATTAGTGGTGTGGATAATTCGACCAATTCAAATAATTCGAGTTCCAGCAGTGGTGAAATTAGGTGCGATACCGAGGATCGTCCAACATCACCAACCGTTTCACAGATCCCTGTGATTTCAAAAGGTTGGCACAAACTTTTTGGTAAATTGTTCTCAAATAAGGTCCTCAACGACAAAGAATTGCAAGAACGGATAATCATGGAGAACAACGATTTTATTGATTACACGATAATTCGGCCGGGACGATTGACCAATGGTACACTGACCGAAACTTATAAGGTAATGGAGCACGATGACGTGCGGAGGATCGAGAAGGATAGCAGGACAACCACGAAAAGGAGCTCCATAAAGATATCGAGAGCTGATGTGGCTCATTTCATTATGGGCGAGATACGGTGTAACCGATGGGTAGGAAAGACGTTGGTGATTGAGAGTTGAAAGGTTGTGACGTGCCGGGAAACATTTTTAAAACATAATTCACTTGCATTACATTCATTAGCTTTTCTCTAGCTTTACCGCTTTCTTGTAAATAATGATAAAAAAGGTTTTCGGTTTTAAGGATAGGAATGGACGCATTTTGGGGTAATCTATGGTGGAAAATTGGGGCGATTGATGAAATCTTGCAATAATCCATTTTAAAGACCAAACATACATAAATAATTAAAATATAACATATTTGAAATATGATAGCTTTGCATCCGGTTTTAATTATGATTGGCGTTAGTATGGACGAAAATATCGTAAAATCGGATGCGCCTTGTGTATGCATTTACGTGCTAACCTAATCTGTCTTTATTCTGCAATCATTTGCGCCAATTTTTTTTGCTAGCTTTAAAAGTCATTTTGTAAATAAATCTCATAAAATAAATAACAATATACAGTATATACTGTAATATAGCAATAATAATATTACATTTTAATTAACATCGATAAAAGATGTTCTTATAATACTTTTCTTTTTTTTTTTTAACCCTTAGTCAAACTTAGATATGTATGCTTTACATTTTAAAATGTTTCACTATAGCTAAATTTCTATCTAACTCACTTATCTCTATTTTATATTTTTTTAAAATTTTAAGCATAACTTTGAAAGTAATTTATTGCTCTGTTAATAGTTCAGATACTGTATAACTTTCTTGCCTGCAGATCACCACTATAGACTTTGCGAGGTTCTAATAAGTTTAAAATCCAATTACTTCATTTCATATTTGACTCTTTTTATTAAAATTTCTTGAGACTTCTATCTTCTAAATTTTTTTCTTCTGATAATGACTTCTTTTTCACTGAAAATATATTGTTTGGATCTAGGAGACAAGAAAATCTTTTAATTTTATCTTCTCTTGTGATTGTTTCTATTCAATTATTTTTCTATATCTTTTATTTCAGATTCTTTTCTATATTTTTATTATCTATCTACTTGTTTCTTTTTCTATTTATTTTTCATAATATTTCATATCTACCATTTTTTGAATAGAATCACTTTTAATAAAATTATCATAAAAACTTAAAGTATTTTGACTAGTTTTTAAGATCTGTTTTATTAGTTTGAAAATTTACATGTTAAGCTATTCCAGTTCTTTATAATCATTTATGATCAATCTGATATTTTTTTCTTTAACTTTTTTTTTATTTTTATAAAAATTCTTTAAAATCTTTAAGGATTTTTTTTTATTTTTTTATTATATACTTTTTATATTTGATTCTTATAGACTAAACATTTTAGCAAGTATTCTATTATTTCATCTTGTTGACTATGCACAATATATTTATTTACTTATAAAGATTAAGTCTTTTTATAACTAGTTTACTTAAGATTAGTAATTCATTGATAAATTTGATAAAAAATCTTTTTTAATAATATTGTTTGATATATATTCCACATATATATCTTTTATTTTTTTCTATACTAAATTCTATATATGGATTTATTATTTTAAAACTTGATAGTTTTATTTTTTCTCTACTTTATTTTATAATATTATTAATATACCATTGTTTTAATATTAATATTTTTAATAAATTGTTTAATTGAATTATCTAAGTTTATATTTTATTACTTTATTTTTATAATAATTTTATATAAGATAAGATTTTTTTATTTTATTGGTGGAAGTTTTAAGATTTTTCTATTTTATTGGTGGAAATTTTAAGATTTTTTTGACTAGAGTATTTGTTTTTTTATTATAAAAATTAGTTAAATATATCTGACTTTGATAAACTTCAAGTCTACATTCTTTTTTTTATTAATTCAACTATTTATATTCAAAGAAATCAATTTTTTTCTTTTAGTTATCTTTTGTGTATTCTCTTTGAATTTCCTTTTTTTATCTTTTTTTATTTGAAAATATAAGTTTAACTATTTATATAAATTTCAATAGCATTGTCAATAGAAATATAAAAGCATGTTTATGATTATTATTAACTTAATTTTTGTGAATAAAAATCAATTATTCATTTCTATTTAAAACATATTTTTTTTTCTCTCTATCAAACTAGTTATATATGTTTTATTAAACATTTGTAAACTATATATATAACATAAGATACTAAAGTTAATTCTTTAACTAATCCACTCATCTTGATTGTTTTATCTTTCTAAGTACAACTTTGAAAGTAATTTATCACTTTATTAGAAGTTTAGGTAAACACCCTTTCAACTTCTAATATCATTGCCTGCAAATTACTATTGTAGATCATTCTTTTAAGTTTTGACAAAGATTAAAATCCAACCATTTCATCTCATACTTTATTCTATCTTATAGGACCTATTTAAGCATTATGTTTTCTAATTCATTTCTCTTAATAGTACTTGATATGACTGATTTCCTTGTATCTTGGTCATATTTTTTAGACTCTATAGATATATTATCCTTTTGATCTTGTTATCTCTATTAATTTCCAACATCCATTCCTACTTTATCACCTTTTTATATTTAATGTTCCAAATTTTCTTTCTGAAGTGGTTATATATTTTCTTTTGCATCTTTATTATCCACTTTCTTGCTTCTTTACCAATTCTCTTTCTATAGTACTTTAAGTCTACTATTTTATCTATTAGATCTTTTTCAATTAATTCTATGCAGAAGCTAAGTATATCCTGATCAATTGTTTAAGATTTTTTCTACTAGTCAAGTTATTTTCTTATCGATTTCTTCTCTTTCTATTCTATTATTAACTATCAAAATTATCTCTTTTTCTTCTGACTCTTTTTTTTATCTGTCAGAAGATTGTTGAAACCTTGCATTATATTTTCCATACCTTCTGCCAGGCTTCTTGACACTGAATTTTGTATGCTGGACATTCTAACAAGTGTTCTATTATTTCTTCTTGTTATCCATATGTGAGATATTTTACTTGTTTATATAAATCTTGTCTTCTTATGACTAGCATTGTTAACATGGATAGCCCATTACTAGTTATCTTAACAAAAAAACTTTTTTTTATGATTTTTTGAAATAGGTATTTCATATATGCCCATTATTTATTTGTTCCTAAACTAGGTCCCATATATTCTATATTAACCTTGGATTGATAACTCCATTTTTTGTCTATTCTGTTTTAGGTTATCCATTAGTGTGTCATTATTTTTGCATTGGTTTTTTTAACAAACTGTCTTATTGGAGCATTTAGCATTATATCTTGCCATTTGATTTTAGTAATAATTTTAGATAAGATCAGATCTTGCCATTCTATTGTTGGAAACTTTAACACTTCTTTGGCTAAAGTATCTACTTTCTCATTATATTGAATATTGAAGCGTACTTTAACCTTGATAAGATTTAAATCTATTTTTTTTTTCTTAACCAGGCTCAATATTCATGTCCATAAAAATTAATTTTATTTCTTTGACCATCTTTTGTAGGTTTTTTTTGAGATACCTTTTTTTTATAGTTTTCTATTTGAATATGCAGGTTTGACTATTTGTATAGATCTTGACCTTGCTATTAATTGATATTACTAGTAGTATAGTAACTATTGTAACTAGTTCTACTCTTGTATATAAAGGTCAATACTTAGAACTTGCTTTCCCTTTCTGCTTTTTCAATTTATAACCATGCTGCACCCATTTTCATATTTTTATTTCTATAATCAACAAGAGATCCATCAGAGTAAAAAATCATTGTGTTAATGCTATTATTTCTTTATTATGCTTAAGTATTTCAATTAAATGAGTTTGATATATGTTTTCTTTAATATTCTCTTTAATGAACTTCTTCTTCCAGTCCTCTATCTCTACTTTTTTTAATTATTTTCTATTACATTGTGTAGTTACTAAGTTTATATGAATTGTTCTATTTATTGTTCTCTCTAGGGCATTTTAGAACAAGGAATTTTTAAAAGTTGAACTCTCCCTGTAAATTTTCTAGCATTAAGATAGGGAACCATATATGTTTGTTTTATATTTGATTCTACTATACATTAGTTTTCAGCCTTAATATCTTCTAGGTAGCCCTGATATCACATCAGGTTTGATTCTATATTTTTCTTGGAGCTATTATATTTGAAATAATCTATTTTAATATATTTTTTATTGTTATCTAAAATCAACTTTCCTTAAATAAGTTGTTGATACTAATTATTGCTCTTTGTGATTACTTAAAGTTTTTACCTTTTATCAAGGTTAAGATTGAGTACTAGGTATTCTAAACTTCACTTTAGCCAATCTTTTTTCTAAGACCTTATGAGCTGTCCTAGCTAAAAATAGGTCCTTAAAGAGAAGGCAGGGACAAAATTTAAATGTCACTCACTAGAATACATTAAAATTTTTAAATTAATAACTATAAAAAAACTAATCCCAATTGTTCTCTGTTATCCAAATCATTGATTTATAGTATTTCTTGACTTTTGTCCCTATTAAAGTGAAGAGCTATAAATTTTGTCCCTCAAAAAAGGACATAAGTAATCTGCAAAATTTTATATGCTAAATACTTTAGAGATCCATTATTAGTTCTAGCTTGTTTTCTTATATCTTCTTTATTATTGATGAGTATTATTCTAGAATAGATCCCTTACACTAGTCGAAAAAAAATTATTTAGCATACTACCACTCGTATAACATTTAGCAAAAATACTACCACGCGTGTAACATTCGACAAAAAATAAACAATTCGGCAAAAAAAAATGACATAAATAAATTGGCAACTACAAAAATTGACAATCAAAACTATTC
>CAJVPT010004073.1:0-14084 GCA_910592055.1 Acaulospora colombiana
TTAATAAGCTATATTAGAGGAAAACATGGGCAGGGCTTTCACACAATTTTAATGGGTGACTTTAATGCAGCATACAATCCATCAAAAGATAGAGCATCCTCATTTAGGATATGTTTTAGACCCTCATGATGACCTGAAATTCCTCTATTTAACTTTCTTGACGAATATGGTTTTTTAGATATATAGGCAATATGGGAAGGAAAAGACAAAACTCCTACTAGGCAAAATGCCACAAGCAGTAGCAAAATAGATTTCATCTGGATGTCACAGAGCTTGGCAAAATACACAATCCTACGATTTGACAATCAAGATATGAAAGAAATTATCGGAAGTGATAATACTATGCTTTTGGTAACCCTATATGATAATAATCTTTTCACAAGAAACAAGACCATTAAACACTGCATAACATCCAAAATACGAAGGATTAATCTAAAAAGAATATCCCCTGAACAATGGCAAGCCTTTCAAGAAAGCCTGAACCATAAACTTAAAATCTTCTTGAAGCCTATACTCAATAAAGAACTTAATGAAGATGAAAGAAAACTACTGGCAAATAAAATCTGGAAAACCTTCAAAAATCTAATTTGTAGTGCAGCTTTTAACAAATTAGAAACCAAAAAACTGGTATCAAATAAGGAGAAACAATATAAATACAGTCCAGAATTTTTGCAGTATAGAAGAGCTCTTCAATTAAAAACAGTCTTTAAGAAAGCAGAGGAATCAAAAGAAATAGCAAAGGTGCAGAAACTCAGTATAGCTATTGAAAAATATAATACTATCCATGATCCATATCATCAGATAGAAAACTATTGCATCCAATATAGCATCTCCAATATTCCCTGGATATCCTTGAAAAAAGATATCCAAGAGACAATAAAAGGGCTCAAGTTTATATGTCAAAACTTAGAAGTCAAAAAAGTAAGAGAGGAGATCAAATCAGCTTTAGAACTAAGATGTGATGATCTCAAACACAAACAAAAGAAGATGGTAAACTCACTAACAAACAAAGAAAGAAGCTAAATAGTACTTGACCGGGTCAAGGTCAAACAAGATAGTATAGAATACATAACAATGAACAAAAAAGAAATTGAAAAAGAAATAAGAAGATACTATCAAGAGGTCTTCAAAAAGCGAGATGCCAACTTTTTCAATCTTACTAAAGAATGGAAAAAGAAATATGATCCCAAGAAGTATATCCAAGATGCATGGTACGACAATCTTCTAGAACCAATCACACATGAAGAACTGGAAGAAACTCTCCATGCACTCCCAAACAACAAAGCCCCAGGAAAATCCCAGATTAGTTATGAAATGCTAAAGAAATTGAGTCAAGAAAAAAAAGAATACCTGCGAAAGATATTAAATACCTTCTTAAGATGGAAAGTTATACCTGTATATTGGAAACAAAGCCACATATACCCAATAGCTAAACCAAAACTATGGGAGTGTGAATTAGTAAATACGAGACCAATCGTACTACTGGAAGTTACCAGAAAGTGCTTCACCAAAATTCTAACCATCAGAATGGGAAACATTTGCAAGATCAATAATATTCTTAGGGGTTCTAATTATGCAGGATTGTCAGGAGAGAGCACAGCAGAACCTATTAAATTCTTAATAACATCTGTGAAGATGCAAGAGAAAATAAAAAAGAGCTGTGGATACTCTTTCAAGATACAGCCAAAGCATATAATACCATTAACCCAGAAATGCTAATCAAGGCAATGGAAAGAATTAAGGTACCCAAAGGTTTTATCAAGATCATGATGAGTCTGTTCCAAAATAGAGAGTTCAAAGTAATATTTGAAAAGGATCTCATAGAACCAATAAGGGCAGGAGATGGAATAGATCAAGGAAAAACCATTTCACCACTAATGTGGAGAATTTTCTATGACCCTTTGCTGTGCAAAATCCAGGAAGACATAGAACAGGGATATAAAATGGAAGTCTCATAGAATCCTGATATAACTAATACCACCACTAAGAAGCTAGAATCAAGATATGCAACCATAGCTTTCATGCATGACACCACATGGATTGCAAGGTCCAAAAAAGATATGGAAAAGATTTTAGAAACAGCAAGAATCTTTTACAAAGCAAATGACTATCAGATTAATAGCAACAAGTCAGTTTTAGTTACTATCAATAATCCCAATCACTATCCAGAAGAAGTTTATGCAAGAATCAACAAAGAAGTAGTTAGAGAATTAGACAGAAAAGAGCAAGCAAGATTTTTGGGAATATGGACAGGTAATCAGAAAACTATAATCGAACTCAAAGAAAGAGTCTTAAAAGAAATCAATACTATTACAAGAGTTCTCAAAAACAAGAAAGTGACTGATAAGCAAGCCCTTTATATACTAAATAGAGTATTGATTCCAAGAATAGAATTTGAATGCAGCATAGCTTATTGTCTTGAAAAATATGCAATAACCTAACAGCCACATATCATAAGCTCTTCAAAAACAAAGTAGCCTTATGTGATCTATTCCCAATAGTGTGATTCACTATTCAAAGATATATAATCTTAAAAGCATATGGATACTCCAAAAAGAAAGCCAAATAACTGGACTTTGTAATAGAATAAATGATCAGGGTCCAGTAGGACTTACAACAATTATCAGTTTGAAACAAGCACAGATTAAGCACTGGAAGCCCCACAATCTCCTTTCATATGAATCCCTAGATCACCTTGATGATAAAAGAAATATCACATTACAAGTTTTAAAGTTAACTAAAGACTTGGGTCTAACTTTTCGGAGCTGGAAGTGAAATAATATTTTCAAGTGGACCAAAGGCAATAGTCCAATTCAAGAACACCTAATAGTAGAAGAATATAGAAAGGCAATACCATCTTTGCAAAATAACAAGTTAATGCATATAGACCAACTGTTAAACCAAAATCCTACAAAGTTCAGAAAATGGAGAATGATTCAACTTATCCAATATACTAGAAAAGGTCCTATCCCAGGATGGTATGATATTCTACAAAGAACTATAGCTAAAGAAAGTATAGAAGACCTTATAATACTTTGGAAAAAGTGATGGGAAGAAAAGTGGCTACCAAAATACACTAAACCTGAACCTGATAGAGATAAATGAAAGAAAACCTGGATAGTTACCCAGAATGCGAATCAATAAATAGTATTGGGAAAATTGATTCAGAAGAATAGTTAAAGTACTGTGATAATTCAACATTTCAACCATCAAGAAACAAAAGATGGCTTAAAAACAGATCTTACTAAATGCGCAGGATCCTCACTAAACAATAGAAATGGAAAGAAATGTAATATAAAAATAGAATCAGATTTGGTCTATACTATACCATTCTTAAACTATCAAAAAAATACTAGAAGAGCACAATCATTAAAAGTTCCTTGTTCCCTATTGGAACTAGATAGTATAATAATCAAGAGTATAGTCCCAGAAACCCAGGATCTGACAAATGACCAAATTGAAAAAATGGAACAAATATTAATAGGAAATTGGAAACAAGAAATATTCTAAGACAATGTTAAGCAAGGAGTATATCAAGATTATCTACTTGAAATTCTCCAGCACAATCAAGGATCACAGAAGAAGCTGACCTTCTACTCTGATGGATCCTTAATAGATCATGGAAACGATAATGCAAAAATGGGTGCAGCATGGATACAAACAGAAGGAGCTGGAAAAGAAAGTAAATTTCAGACAGGAGTCAAAAACTGGCCCTCATCTACAAGGGTAGAACTGGTGATACTAGTTACAATAGCTTTAGTAGCTCTGATAAACTGTATTGTCGAGATTTTTACAGATAGTCAAGTTTGCATCTCTAAATAGAAAAAGCTATTGAAAGAAGATCCAAAAATGATACACAAAAGATGGTTAAAAGAAAAGAATTGGTCATTATGAGTGAGAATACTAAATCTTATAAGAAAAAGCATATCTAACTAACTTTGACCAAGATTAAAGTCCATTTTAATGATTCATGGAATGAATAAGCAGGCTAACTAGTCAAAGAGACGTTAAATATACTAGCAATAAAATGAAAGAGACTCAAATCAAACAAGATACCCACAGAAACTATGTGGCAAGAAGAAGTAATAGACAGCCCAATATAACAGTTCATCAAGCAAATCAATAAAAAATCAATGGCTTTATCATGGATATAGCAATACAGAACAGAAATAAAATGGACATCAAGTTCACAAGTATCAAATCTACTCATGGGATCTGGTATGGGATAGGTTAAAAGATAAAAATATATAAGATACCTTCTTCAAAAGCTTACAGAGAAAAAGTTTTCTAGTTAAATTGACTAATGTTGAACTACCAATTATAAGCAAGCTAGTAATAAGAAGATCAGACCTATACAAGCAAGCAAGATGTATAGCATATAATCAGCATCTAGAAACAATAGAACACTTATTAGATATTCTGATCATAAATTGAGATCCTAGCAACATGGTAAAAAGGATTTGAGACTTTTCTTAAAGAATTTGACAAGTTGTATCAAGAATGTAAGAGGGAAGCGGACAAAAAAATGATACAACTAGTAGTTGACAATAGAAAAAAAAAAGGCGAATTAGATAAATAGGCCTCCAGACTAATAGAATCAGCCTCACAAACTGATCAAGCACTCTCAACTTTTGTGTAGGATTAGTAAAAAGTAATGCAATCAAAGAAGGTGCTAATCTAAACTGTTATAAAAAGAAACTGGAAATAATAGCAAAAAAATGGATTCTAAAAATACAAAAAAAGATTTGTAACCAGATCCAAAAACAAGTTTGAAATGTGAAATATGAAAAGATCATGGAATGGGAACAAAAATAAAGAATTGATAGAAGAGCAAAATATAAGAAGACCCAGGAAGCAAGAAGGCAAGACCCACAAGATAATTCTAGTCACAAAATCACAAGGCAAAAAGAAGAAGTGAAAGAGAGGAAAAACAAAAACCTGATAGAAATTATAATAAATGGGATTAAATATATAATGATGTGATTGGGTTTTGATCCTTGTTAGAACATCATGTAATGATCCGCAGTAGTGACCTGTAGGTGATAATGTTAGAAGTTGAAAGGGTTTTTATCTGAACTACTAATGGAGCGATAAATCACTCCTGAAGTTGTACTTAAAGTCCTAGATAAATATAAGACTTTGATGAGTGAGTTAGTTAGAGATTTAGCTTTAGCGATACATATATAATATATAGCTTACAATTGTTTAATAAAGCATATATAACTTGCCTGACAGAGAATTATAATAAAAAAAAAAAAAAAGAATAGATATATATAATGTTAGAGAGTTTATGAATAAAACAAAACAATAAAATCTGATTGAAGAAATACTAAAATAGAGATTAGATATGTTGGAATATATAAAATAAAACTAGTTCAAATCAATATAAAATAGGTTTTAGACAATTAAAAAAACTATAAATATTTTTATAGTATCAACAAAGACACATTATTTGAAATATAAGTCAGTTTTCTAATCAAAAGAAATTTGAAGAGAAATGTTATATCAGTAGAAAAGAAAGAATATATTATTACTGTCAATATTCTTATAATAAGAAAAAAGATTTGTATCATATAGATTTATGTTTCTTTAGACAAACTAAGATATAAAATGATATAAAATAAGATAATCAGTCTTATCAAAAAAAAAATATAGACAAGACTATTATACAATAGTAATAAATGATTTTAATGTGACCTACAACCTATTTAAAAATAGAAAATCATTCTCAAAAGCAAGCTTTAGATTATTATAACATCCCAAATTCTATTATTCAACTTTCTTAATAAATTGAATTTTATAAATATATAAATTATATAAAAAAATAAAGAAAAAACTTCAACAAAATGAAATCTAATAAGTAATAGTAGCATAGACTATATCTGGATCTTATATAGTTTAACAAGTTATCCATTATTTTAATTTGATAATCAAAATATGAAAAATATTATAGGAAGTAATTATATTATGCTTTTAATAACCTATATGACAAAAAATTTTTTACAAGAAATAGAATCATAAAACCTATCATAAATATATAGAGAATATTAGATATAAAAGAAACATTCTCAACACAATGACAAGTCTTTTACAAAAGTTTAAATAATAGATCCAAAATATTATTAAAACTGTATTTTAAGAAAAATCCAATTGAGATAAAAGGAAGGATTAGACAAACAAGTTGTAGAAAATCTTTGAAAAACTATTATATAAAATAATCTTTAATAAACTGATAACAAAAAAAAAACAATTTAGGTAGAAAAAAATTACTATAAGCATAGTTTCAAATTTGTTAGTTATAAAAAAACTCTATAACTTAAAGAACTTTACAATAAAATAAAGACATAAAAAAAATAGAAAAGCTATAGGCCCTTAACTTAGTTATATAAAAATATAATAGTACCTACAATTTAAATTATTAGATCAAAAACTATTGTATCCAATATAGTATAGAAATCTTTGAAAAAAGATATCCAATATATTATAAAAGGTCTTAAATTTATATGTCAAAGATTAGAAGTCAAAAAAACAAGAAATATTATTAAAACTATTCTAAAATAATGATATAATAATTTGAAAACCAATTAAAGATAAATGATTAATTTTTTAATTAATTGAACTAGAAGCTAAATAGTATTGGATAAAATTAAGATCGAGCAAAATTATAATGAATATATTATAATATAAAAAGATAAAATTGAGAAGAAAATAAGATATTATAATTGCAAAACCTTCAAAAAAAGAAAATCTAGCTATGATAGATTATTAAAAAATTGGAAAGAAAAGTATAAATCAAGAAAATATATCTAAAAAGCTTGATATAATAATTTACTTGAATTAATTTTACAAAAAAAATTAAGTAAAACACTAGAGTACTTTCTAATAACAAAGCTTTACAAATCAATTATGAAATATTGAAAAGGTTAAGATAAGAAGAAAAAAATTTTCTAAGGAAAATGTTAAATAACTTTCTAAGATAAAAAGTTACTCTGAAATATTGGAAACAGAGTCATATATATTCTATAGCTAAATCTAAATTCTGAAGTTGTGAACTCTTTAATACTAAATTTAATATTTTACTAAAGGTTACAAGAAAGTATTTTATCAAAGTTTTTATTAACAAAATGAGTAATATTTGTAAAAACAATAATATTCTTAAAAGATTTAACTATGTAAGGCTATTAAAAAAAAGTATAGTGAAATCAATTCAGATTTTTAACAATATCTATAAAAATACTAGAGAAAAAAAAAAGAACTATGAATACTTTTTTAAGATATTACAAAAGTATATGATATAATTAATCTAGATATATTGATAAAAACAATAAAAAGAATAAAGCTTTAAAAGATTTCATAAATATTATAATAAGGTTCAGAGAATTTTAGATTATATTTAAAAATGATTCATATAATCAATAGTAGCTGGGAATGGAATTGATCAAGGAGAAACTATCTCATCTCTATTATAGATAATTTTTTATAATTCTTTTCTTTATAAAATTTAAAATTATATACAGAGAGGATACAAAATATCAGTTATATAAAACCTAATCTAAAAAAACAAATTATCAGAAAACTAAAATTAAGACATATAACTATAGTCTTTATAGATAATACAATATAAATAACAATATCTAAAGAAAATATGAAAAAGATTCTAAAACTATAAAAATCTTTTACAAAATCAATAACTCTCAAATAAATAATAACAAATTAGTTCTGATTATTATTAACAATTTTTTTTTTTAACCTGCATTTATGCTGATATGGTTTGTCTTTATTAAAATACTTGAAAAAATATCAAAATAATTTGCAAACCTTCTCACATATTGACTAACTTATTTTTGTACATTATTAGTTGAAGAACTACATTACTTAAAAAATATAAGGGGTTCACTAAGCTAGTTCAGACTAAACAAAAATAAGTCTCAACTAGGTATTCTAAGTCAGATTTAGGGAACAATATTATATTCTTCTAATAGCTTGGCATAGTGTCTCTAAGTTAATAAGGATTATTGCCAACAGTTTGTCACTATTGATTATCCTGAAAAACAATAAATTACTGAAGTTGAACTGAGAAAGGGAAAAAATGAAAAACAATTCAAAGTCCTTCAAAAGATTCTTTTTCATTTCACAACCTCTTCTCAAAAGGAATCTTGCCTGATTGTGATATTCTTTTTTGCTTCATTTGGACTTTGAAAGGAGTCTTCTTTATCATTATCTATGTTATTAGATGAGTTTTCATTTAAGTGTACACCAGATTAGAATAGTTCAAGAGAAACCAAAAGACCATAGCTTCCACCTTAGGAAGCCTTTTCACCACTTGAGGAACTTAAAGAAGGAATGAAATTTCTTTGTGCAGATCTACCCTACTTTTTAATGTTATAACTATTTCCTGGGATCGAATATATATAGTTGGAAGAGAACTTCTTCTAGAACTTTCTTTCTTACATCACCCATAATATAATAGAAATATGTAAGTGTAATCAATAGGAGCTTGTTTACTTTTCCTGAAACAAATATGTTTTGTGTCAGCTAATTATCTTTGGTGAAGATTTGTGCTATCCAAAATTCAGGATCAAACTGAGGTAGGCAAAATTTCCTAGAAAACCATAAAAGTGATAGTTTTAAAAGGCTCAACAGTGACCAGAAAGGGAAAAATAAGCCCTTCTATTATTAAAAACCTCTATATACCTCTCGCTTCAAAGGTGAAGAAGGCCTTTATATATTTTATAATTGATTCTTTTTCCTTTGAGAACTTTCTTGCCATTGATATCAAAGGTGTTACTTGACTTGTTCTCAGTTACCATAAGTTAAGTTTTTGGTCAAAAAGAATTGTAAACAAGTAAGGGGGGGATAGGAATGACTCTTGAAGCCACTCTTAAAGATATTTTAAGGAAAGTATTAAAGACTTTTTTAGCAAAGAAGCAAAAAACTTTTTGCAATCATCTTTTTTGTATTTGGTCAGAGGATTAGTAGAAAGAGTTTATTATTATTATTATTATTATTATTATTAACAATTTTAATTGTTATTTTAAAAAAATAAAGATAAATATTGAAGAAATAGTAATTAAAAAACTTGATAAAGTAAAATAGGTTATATTCTAATAGATAATCAAAAAACTGCAATTAAATTTAAAAAATAAATGCTTAAAGAAGTTAATATAATAATGAGTCTTTAAATATAAAAAGATGACAAAAAAATAAGCTCTTTATATTCTAAATAACATATTAATATTTAGAATAGAATTTAAAATACAATATAGCATATTTCCTGAAAAATATATATAATATCTTTACAATAATATATAAAAAACTTTTCAAAAATAAGAGTGTTTTATGCAAATATATACCTAATAGTATAATTTATTATCTAAAAATTTATAATTTGAAGAATATTTAGATCTACAATAAAAAAGTCAAGTAATAGAACTTTGCAATAGACTAAATTATTCTGAATTGGCAGAAATTATAATGATTATTAGACTTAAACAAGTACAGATAAAAAATAGAGAGTTACTTAATCTATTAATCTATAAATCACTAAGTTATCTAATAGACAAAGGTAATTTTATACTCTAAATAATTAAAATTATAAAAGATATAAGAATAATGCATTATAGCTGAAAATAATAAAATATTTTTGAGACCTGTGGATTAATATTGCAGTGGGTGCACTCCCAGGTCACCATCTGTAAGTTACCAATTCAATCCCACTTAAGAATGGTATTCACAATAATAGGTCATATTATACAGGATATATGCTTATCAGCTATATGTATCCCTGCACACACCCAACCTATTAAATATTACCGTCCAACTACGGTGCATCCAAAAACAGGTCACACAGGTCTTAGTCAGTTTTAGTACTAGGACAAATGAAGTTATGATGCCCATGTCACCTGGAATATATGAAGCTACTGAAAGAATGCCAGGAATGATAATGACTGTCTCAAGATCCTACTGGCTTAATAAAAGAATCCATCTCTTCTCAAATTATCAAACTCATGGGAGATATTGGAAGACTTTGGTTGTCTGTACTAGCTGTGAAAGTTACTAGAGAAATGGGACCAGGTTGATCTCAGATTGTGAGAAAGCACAGTACTCATAATGGGAACTGCAGGGGCAGACATATTTGGGAGAGGCCTGATAGTCTTGTTTGATCAAGGAAAACCCTTGTAGGCCATTTTTGAAGAGTGGTTAAGAATGATCAATGGAAGACTCAGATTGCCGCAAGACACACTAATGATCGCTGGGGCTCTGTATTAGATTGCATGAAGATTGAAACATCAAGTGACCTAGCCTCTAAAAAAAACTGAACACGGCAAATATATTATACAAGATTCGAACATATCTTCATCACAAGAACCAATCACACTCCAAGAAATATATAACAAAAATGCCCCTTGAATTAAAATAGTAGTTCCTAGTGGATCCTCGGAATACTAGGTACCAAGGCAAAAGCAAGGCAGCTGATAAGATGGTACTCACTAAAAAAACAGATAAAATCTGGTTATATTGAGTAAAAAGGGTAGTATAGTTATATAGTTATAAGTCTAATATTTTGTAATCTAACAGCTGTACTTATCAAAATATCAATAAAAGCTCAGTCAGTATGACTAATTAAAAAAAAAAAAACAAACAAAATATTTTTGAATAAAAAAAAGGAAAAATTTGAATCGCTGAATATCTTATATTAAAAATATATAAAAAAGTTATACTATTTCTTAGAAACAACTAACTAATATATATAAATCAACTAATTAATTAAAAAGCCAAGAAAATAAGAGACTGATGAATATGAATATTCTAATTTCTATAAAATACAAGTAAAGGATTTATAATATATCTGAATAGTATCAAGTCATAATAAGAATTTCTTAGAAGAATAACTAAAGCAGTTTATAAGATTCTGAAAAAATAACTATATAAAATAAAAACTAGAATACTTCAAAATAAAATCCAATCAATATAAGTAGAAAAAATTATAAATAGTAATTAATAAGAAGTAAAAGAAATTAAATAACTTGGAAAAGGTTAAAACAAGAAAAAAAGTGACATAATATAATAATGATATATTTTATTTGTTGTGATGTTAACAATAATCAGAAAACTAGTTTATAAAAATAACTTAGATATCTCAAAAATATAATATAAAATAATGTTTATATTATATAAAGAGAATAAAAGTAATATATATGGTACTATATTTCAATATAGAAAAGTCTATTAGAAGAATATAAGAATTAAAAATCTTTAATTCTAAGACAGCTTGAAAAAAAGATCAAAGAAATGATTTATAATAAACAAAGTTTTTTTATAATCTAAAATAATAAAGTAGATCATATGGATATTGAAACTTGAAAAAAATCTATTATTAAAGAAAATATCAGAGAGGAAGTATATCAACATTACCTAATAAAAATATTTTAATGCAATCTTGAATTCAAAGAAAAACTAATTTTTCTATTTTAATGGATTACTTATTAATCATGAAAAAAAAAAGATAAAGATAGAAATAGTTTGAATCCAAATAGAAAAAGAAGAAAAAGAAAGTAAGTTCTAAACAGAAATAAATAATTGGCTCTCTTCTACAAGAGCTAAATTAATAGCAATCATAATAATATTCCTAGTAATCTCAATTGAAAACAGGGTTAAGATTTGTATAAACAATCAGGTTTATATTTTCAAGTATAAATCTTTTAAAAAAGAAAACTTAAGAAGAATATATAAGAAATAACTCAAAGAAAAAATATGATTTCT
Source organism: Acaulospora colombiana (assembly GCA_910592055.1). NCBI lineage: Eukaryota > Fungi > Glomeromycota > Glomeromycetes > Diversisporales > Acaulosporaceae > Acaulospora > Acaulospora colombiana. The sequence continues at coordinate 11,764 of CAJVPT010004073.1, forward strand.
CTAAATATGTATTGTAAAGTTAGTAAAAAAAAATATAGACCTAAAGCATACAAAAGTTAAGAATACTTAAATAATCTATATAATAAAAAAGCAAATATCTTAGCAAAAAAAGTCCTAAACTCTTATTACTTGAATGGAAGGATTTCACCTCACACAAGATTATTATTGAAATAAAAAAATCTTAATAATTCAATTAGATAGTTTATCAAGAATATTAATAATAAAATAATAGTCTATCAATGAATATAATAAAACAGAATAGAGAAAAGATAAAATTATCAGATTTCAAAATACTAGATTCATATATAAAATCTAATATGAAAAAGAATCAAAGATATATATATATGGAATGCAGTATATTCTTTAAACAATTTCAATAAAAAAGTTTTTTTATTAAACTAGTCAATAACAAGTTATCTACCTTAAGTAAATTGGCTATAAGAAGATTAGATCTATACAAGCAAGTAAAATGTATCATATATAATCAATAAAAAGAAACTATTAAATACTTGCTAGAATGTTTAGCCTATAAAGATTAGCTATAAGAAATATGAAATAAAGAAGTAGATAAAATTATTAGAAACTTTGAAAAGCTCCTATAGAAAAGAAAGAGATAGGATGAAGAGAAAATACTAGTTTGATTATCAATAATTGAGAAAAAATAGAGAATATGACAAGTAAATCTCTAGAGTAATAAAATAGACTTTTAAAACTAGCCAAAATATCTTAAGTTTCTATACTAGTCTTATAAAAAATAATTGTATTTTAGAAATGGCAGATCTAAAATATCAAAGTAAATATACTATATAAAAAGAATAATAAGAAAGTAAGTAATAAAAATACAAAAAAGAATTTGCAATCAAGTTCAAAAAAAATTTGAAACAAAAGATACAAAAAAGTAATTGAATAGAAATAAATATAAGAGATTAATAGAAAGAAAAATATAAAAAAACTTTCATATTCTTCAGATTAAAAAACTATACTTCAAAGAGAAAAAAATCACTATTTAAATAAGAAAATCTAGAAGACAAAAGCTTTCAAAAAATTCTAACAAAAAAAATAAAGTATAAAATAAATATTTCTATTTTAAGTTTTATCAAAATATTATAAAGTAATTTGTAGTAGTAACCTATAAACAATAAAGTTAATAGTTGGAAGGGTTTTTATATAAACTATTAACAAAATAATAAATTATTTATGAAGTTATATTTAGAGTTTTAATAAATTTTAAAATAAAGATAAGTAAATTAAGTAAAAACTTAGCTTCAACAATATATTTTTTAATATAATAATATATATGTTTAATAAAATATATATATCTAGTCTAATAGAGAAAAAAAAAAAAGATAAAAGAAATTAAAATTGATTTTTAAGAAGTTTGATAAATTATATTAAAATAAAATTTTAAACTAGTAAAACAAGTCTTAAAAATAAATTTGAAATCATTAAATCTCTATTTTTTTTTTTTTAAACTGTAACTGGTATTATATACAAGTCTTTTATTAAGAATAAACTTAAACTTGGATACAAATATCCTTTAATATAACATCAATCAACTTATATAGATTATATATTATATATACATGCAAATTAAGGATAACTTATTATGGTTATTCTAGTTGAACTTACTTTTTACCTCGAAAATGGAGCAGATTCAACTAAGAACCAGTGATTAATAACAGTCATAAATAATAATATTGATATAGTTAGTAAATTTTACTTTTTTTTTTTTTTTTTTATTAATCCTAGGTCAGGCTAGGTATGTGTGCTTTATTAAATATTTGTATACTGTACATTTTAAATGATTTGCTAAAGCTAAGACTTTACTTAACTCTCTTGTCACTGTTTTGTCTTGATATATCAAAACTCTAAGTGCAACTTCAGAAGTGATTTATCACTCCATTAATAGTTCAGGTGAATACTCTTTCAACTCTTAACATCATTGTCTGCAGATTACCACTGCAGATCACTATCTATTGTTCTGACCAAGCTTAAAATCCAACCACTTTATTTCATAAGTAACACCTTTGAGTAGAATTTTTTTCAAGCTTTCATTTTCTTGAGTTTCTTCTTCTGATAGAGGATCTTTACTTTTGGGGACTAATGGTTTTAAACTATGTGTGCCTGAGGGACAGTTGATTTTTTCTACTCTACGGATCCCCGGTAAATATTTCCATTCGATTATTTTCTCATATTTTTTGTTTCAAATCTTTTTTCTTATTTGGTTACACACTCTTTTTTGCATCTTTCCTTGATTGTTAGTGAGTTTACCATCTTCTTTTGATTGTGTTTGAGATCATCACATCTTTGTTCTAAAGCTG
>CAJVPT010004074.1:0-14084 GCA_910592055.1 Acaulospora colombiana
TTCGCTGATTGGGTTGAGGGCTTCTTGCTGTGTTGTTGGTTGGGATTGTTCGGTTTGTTGTTTATTGGTTGCTTGCTAAGCAGCTTGGAACTTGTTGGTCTCTAGGTTGGGCTTCTTTGTATATGGTTGGGTTCTCCATAGGGCATTGTCTTTGCTTGTTCTTTTCTCATACCTTATTGTACATTCTGTTCTTGTTGGGACATTGGTTGCGGTCTTGGGGTTTCCATTGCGAAAAGACATCTTTCCTTGGTGTTTTTTTTAAAATTTCCAAAAAAGGAAATTTTTAAGATTTGAGGTGATTACGGGAAAGAGTTTTTGATGATTTATAATAAAAACATAATAAATAGACTTAAAATTTTGAAAGCAATCATATATTTTTATTGAATCTTGCTATTTATATTGTATTATATATAAAACTATAGTTATATATCTTATTTTTAACTTTCTAGTAATATATTCTTTTAGATCTAAGTTCTAAGTAACAAATATTTTATATATTCTTTATATATAATTCTGGATTTTATAAAGAATGGAATTATAAAAAATTCTCTATTGTAGTAATAAAATAATTTCTTCAATCAATTCCATCTCTTGCTATTATTAATTTCATAAGATAATTTTTGAATATAGCTTGAAATTCTCTATTTTGAAACAGGTTCATTATTATTTCTATAAAACCATCTAGAGCTTTAATTTTTTTTAATATTTTTATAAATATTTCTAGATCAATAGTATCTTTGATTTTGTCATATTTGAAAAAGGTATCTATAATTTCTTTTTATTTTCTTTGATATTTTTATAGATATTACTAAAAATTTAAATCAGTTCTATTATACTTTCTCTTGATAATCTTATATAATTATTATATATTCTCTAAAAATATTATTGCTTTTATAAATATTTTCTATTCTATTATTAAGTATTTTAAGGAAATATAGTTTTATAATTTTTAATAGAATAATAAGTTTAGTGTTTAAGAGTTACAATTTTGGAGTTTTAGTTTAGTTATAAAATATATATGACTTTGTTTTTAATATTTTAAAATAACTTTTTATTTTAGAAAGTTATTAAGTATTCTTTTTGAAAATTCTTTTATTTTCTAGTTAACATTCTTAAAATCTTATAACTAATTTGTAATTCTTCTAAAGCATTATTATTTTGAAGTGTATACAATGTTTTACTTAGTTCTATTTAGAAATTTAGTTTAAATATTTACTATGTCAAGCTTATTAAATATATTCTTTAAGTTTAGACTTTTTTTCAATCTTTTAATAAGTTATTATAATTGGCTTTTCTTTTTTTAAAAGTCTCAAGATAATAATATTTATTTTTTTTTTAATTTTATTTATTTATCTTATAATATATTTATTGTTAGCTTGTGACTTTCAAACTCTTTCTGCTGATCTCCAGTTTTCTTAAAAATTTCTTTTTTTGATAATATTTTTAGAAATCAAGAAGTCAGCCTCCAATATCTAAGAAACACATAGTATAAAAATAATAATAGCTTGCCATCAAGCTTCAAAACTACTATACTTTTTTGTAATAACAATTACAGGGCAAATATTGGAGAAAAAACTATCACAGTATAGTTTTTCTTTACAGAGAAAAGAAAATCCCCAAAAAAACTAATTCACGATAAGCCTCTGGAGATCCAATCTCAACTCTATAAAATTTTCAGCCAGACCAGTACAGGTTAATATTTTTTTTGACACTAAGAGAAATACTATAGACAATAACTTCAGTTAATAAATCAGCTAAAGTTCGGAGCTCACAATACCTAGGAGAATATCTAAGTCTCAATTACTTAACAATAGAAAGTGACATAAATAATATAACAATACTCCATATATTGGATCATGTAATATGAACATATCATATCTATCAGTTTGAATAGCAACCCATTTATGTGTCTAATAAATAACTTGTTTATATATTTTTGCTTTATATTTACATGTGATAGTAGTTGTCAACAACACAATAGATTTAAAAATAATAACACAACTTACAAAAAATAGATCAATACCTTGTTACATGTTCATATTTTATACTCATATGGGATAGAAGCTATTAACAATATAATAGATCTAAAAATAGTAATATAGTTTACAATTAAAAGATTAACATCTTGTTTACGTATTTACACTTTATACTCATATGTAATAGTAGCCATTAAAATACAATAGATCTAAAATAGTAACATAACTTATAATTAATAGATTATACCTTGTTTACATAAACAAGAATACATAAACAAAACAAATAAACAAATAAACAAGTACTACTAAAATAAGTAAGAAATAGCTATCACATAACTTAGAAAACTCAGCACTACCCAAAACAGTATTTTATTTTTGAAACAATGACTCAACCTTGTTTTATTAAAGTTTTAAGTCAGGGCAAAATGCAAATATATGAAATAATTACTAATAAAACATTTCTAAAGTTGTCTATAAGAGTTAAAATTTTATACTATTACTACTACTTTAATTCTGTAAGCTGGTTATTCTTTGAACGTTTCATCAATCAAGGGTGTATTATTTGTTCCTTGGCTGCTTTCAGTATCTTTATATTGTAAAATTCTAATTATTCCAATCTACAGGATGGCTTGTTGTCAGGAAGAATAACTTAGATTAATCTAATTTACACACTGGAAAAGAAGATTTATCGATCCTTCTAAATTCCCTCTGATGCACATGCTCAGGTAAGACATGTTATCCCAAAGAAAAATTTGAAGAGAGGTAGTTGTGTTCAAAAGGTATATCAGTATATGATGAGAGAATGGAAGCATCAAACCTTTTCAAAAAGATATTATCCCAGGTGTTAATACATCTGTTGAAGAGGAAGAGGAGGGAGAGGTCTTTATTGATTATTCAGTGAATTCTATTCCAACAGTTCTCTTTTCAAGATGCCACTAATGTAAGAGGTTTGCTTGTCCTGTATTCACCCATACACCTAGACCAAGTGACTTATAATAGATCCCAGGTTCTTATGGAGCTGAATAAATGCATTCAGACATGTGATATGATCAATAAAAGCTTATTTACTTCTTTTATTAATGTGAGTTCTATTTGTCCAATCATAGTATAAAAAACTTTATGCTACTTAAAATTCAGGGTAAAACTATAGTAGGCAAAATTCCTCAGAAAAAAAAATCAAAAACAAGTATTATGAGAAGCTATCAATAATAAGAAAGTAGGAAAGTTGTCTCTCATCATAAACATGCTTCTATATTGTTTCTCTATAGTATGAGACAATGGCACATTAGTTCTTCTTCCTTTTAGAAATTTTTTGCTCTTGATAAGAAAGGTGTTACTTGACTTTCTGATCACTAGTGATAAAGTTTTTGTTTGAAGAGGAGTATTAACAAGAAGAAAGAGAAGTAGTGGTGACTCTTGAAGTTTTTTCAAGTTGGTTTAAAGAAAGTGTTAAGACTTTATTAATATAGAAGTATAGAAACTTCTTGTGAATGTCTTTTTTGCATGTAGTAAAAAAATCAGTGGAAAGAGTTGTTATTGTTGTTACCCAAAACAGTATTTAATAAAATATATCAATACTGTATATAGCAATCTATTCTCCATATCACGTGATTAACATATCTATGAGAAAATACAAACTCTTACAGATCACTAAGAAAAAAGATGCACATATCATTAAAACTTTAGTCCAGCTAATAAACAAGTATGATTAATAAAGAAAGTTATGGGCTTCACAAATCTTCTTGAATGTCATTTCAACTCAAGAAACTATCACAAACCTAGCCCCAGGTCCAACTAGATACTCGATTATTAATAATATAATCACTAGAATTCTGAATGTCAATCACACTATCTTCATCAAAGCAAATGTTCTTAGACAATATATCCTTTACTTATGGGCCATAGAATAAGAAAAAGAAAAAGATCCTCTAGTTTCTTTTTTAGAAGACAAATACCTAGATATGATAGAACAGGTAGAATAAATACAATATACTTTATAACCATTAACAACAAATCAGTCAATGGTTAGAAGTGATCTTTCTATTAATAACTCACTTGATAAGGCAATAGCCATAGAAGTTTAATTAACCACATCAATTGAAATTCCAATTATCACTGAAGTTGAAATGGAAGATAAGAAACTAGAAGACAAAATTGAAATAAAAGTTATTGATGAAAAAGTTAGAGGTGATAATATTGCTAAACAGCAAATATATAAGACAAGAAATAGGAAAACATCCAGTATTAATCCATACTACATCAAGAAAAATGGAGATTTCAAAATGGGTATATTTATCTCAAGACTTTCAGGAAAAACTGAAACAGAACAAATAGCATATCTCTAGAATATATTAAGCTTATCAAAAGACTTTTACTTCTTTACAAAAGAATTTATCAATGGTATGGTCTGAACAATATTCTGCTGTAAAGAGGAAGAAGATATGTTAAGATATCTTGAAAAAATCAATAGAAAGGAGGAAGATAATTTTTTATCATATTCCTAGAAATGAACAAATGGTTAAGCCCCAGCCAACCATCAAATAAAAAAGTGTTCCAGAAAACAAAGGAGAAAAAAGAAACATTACTGGTGATTACTTTGATTGATATTAATCATAATTATTCACAGCAAAAAATCAAGGCAATTTTCAATCAATATAGATAAACAACAAACATCCATATTTACAACCACTTATGGTCACAACACAGAATCAAGGCATGTATTATTTCTTACAAACAATATACTGTCTTTGAGAAAAAATAAATAATTAACATTAGAGCAGAAACAATTAGAGCCATTTTTTCTTAAAATGAACCAGATAATGAAGAAATCAACAAAATTATTAAATAATGCAATACACAATTCTTGTGACCATATAAAATATATAATACTATTACTGGACCTATTATGAAGGCAGTTAAACATACCAAGGCCAGAGCATACTATATTTCTAGAAATCCTCATACACTCAAATAAAGAGGCTATGCTGTAATTTGCTTCCCAACAGTACAAGATCTTAATAATGCCTTAAAACATCACATTTGCATTCATGGATACAAACTTATATGAAATGCAAAAGAATACTTTAAACAAGAACAAAAGTATTCTCAAGAAAGACAGAATTTCAATGAGGTTGAAAAATCTGATACTAAATCCACACAGTTAAATAAATAATAAATCAGTGGTATAAAAATGGGTTAAACTGATATTAGAAACAATATAAGGCTCAACTGGCACACAACATTGAAGGATAAATTAAAAATTGAGATTAAGGAAAGAATATATTTTGATAAAAGGAAAAGAAGAAGCAATTTCTGAGGCAATAAGCTTACTACTAACAAAACAGAATCCCCAAATGCTTTGCTACTGGTAGTAACAAAGAATCTGTTAATTATTGCAATAGACAAAGAATATGCAACAGATCTAAAAGCCTCTATCCTGAAAATAAAAGTGACCAAGATCCAATTCATCAGATTCTGAACAATCTCAAATGATTGAACAATAGAATAAATTTAATTGAAGAAAAGACAGGCAATAAAAATAGGATAAGAGGGAGGTGATAAAGCTACTGCTCCTAAAAGTAGCACTAGTCTAATCAAGATATATCAAGAGAGAATCTGATTCACAAGAGGAATCAAGCTCATTTGAGAAAAAAGATACAATTATTAAGACAATAGCTAGTATTAATATAATCTCCTCCAATATAACATATACTATACTACTTGATAACTTTATTGGCACAATAAAAAAGAATACTATTGGAAAATAGACAAAGAACAAATATTATATAATAACTATACCATAGACAACTCCATATTAAACAATACTATTACAATTGGAACACATAATGTTAGAGATATCAATACTAGTCTTGATCAACAATAACTATATAAACTTATACAAGAACTCGATATAGATATTCTGGGGATTTGTGAAACTAAGTTAACAATAGAAATAATAGATTTTGCTTTTAACTTACAGCAAATACATAAGTTCTTTCATAGCTGTAATAATGAAAAACCCAGAGAGTTCGGAATGGGGCTCTTTATCAATAGAAATATCGAGAAAAAGTTAGAATCAATTGAGAGAATAGAAGGCTACATAATAGGAGCTAACTTTCGATCAATAAGAAGCAAACTCTGTATCTATAAAATATATATGCCATCTGAAAAAGTTAAAAGTAGATGGCTATAATAACTGCTTCAAAATAGAATTTTAGATAAGTAAAGAAATCACTTCAAAGTTATAATCATAGATGATTTTAATACAGTTATCAATCCAATAGTGAATCAATTCCCATCCACTAATAAAACAACCTTAAGATACAAAAAAGCTAAGATAGGCTTCTTCAACTTTCTAGAAGACTGTAACTATATAGATATCCAAAACTCCTGAAAAGAAGAAAGGAATATTATTTTTACATGGGCAAACAACTCAGAATATAATAGAATAGACCATGTCTGGATATTACTAGAAATCAATTTAAATAATACATATGAATTCAAAAATATTTCAATAGAGGCACTACTGGTAGTAACTATACCCTTTTATTAATGAGAATAACAACAAATAATCTGCTCAAAAACCAGGCTTAAGAATAATGTAGAACAAAAGGTAAAAAAATACCAGTTCTAGCAAATTCCACTGCAGAACAATGGGAGAAGTTCAAACTTTGGATAGAACATAAGCTTCCAAAAATTTACACATAATCTTCTTAGTAAGAGGCTGAAGACAACTTCCAAAAGCTTGAAAAGGCTTGGTAAGAACTCAAATCTATAATCATTAAAAGTATATATAAGTGACTCACAAAAAAAAGGATCTATAGGTCAATAGTGCAGTGGGTGCACTCCCAGATCACTATCTGTGAGTTACCAGTTCAACTCCACTCAAGAATGGTATTCACAATAATAGGTCACGTTGTACAGACTACATGCTTATCAACCATATATATTCCTGCACACACCCAACCTATCGAACATTACTGTCTGACTACGGTACTTAAAAATAGGTCACACAAGTCTTAGTCAGTTTTAGCACTAGGACAAATGAAGTTATGACACCCATGTCACCTGGAATATGTGAAGCTACTGAAAGAATGCCAGGAATGACAATGATCGCCTCAAGATCCTATCAGCCTAATGATGAATCCACCTCTTCTCAAATTACTGTACTCATGAGAGGTATTGGGAGACTTCAGTCATCTGCACCAGTCACGAAAGTTACCAGAGGGACGGGGCCGGATTGGTCTCAGATTGTGAGGAAGCAAAGTACTCATGATGGAAACCGCAGGGGCAGACATGTTTGGAAGAGACCTGGTGGTCTTGTTTGACCAAGGAAAACCCCTGTAGGTCATTTTTGAAGAGTGGTTAAGAATGATCAATGAAAGACTCAGGTCGCTACAAGACACACCAATGATCATCAGGTCTTTGCATTAGACTATATAGAGATTGGAGCATCAAATGACCTAGCCTCTGAAGAAAACTGAACATGGCAAAGTACGTCATACAAGATTCGAACACACAACCAATTCAAAAGAACCAACCATATCTAAGGTACACACAACAAAAATGCCCCTTGAATTAATAAAAATGGTAGTCCCTAGTAGATCCTCAGAACACTAGGTGCCCGGACACAGCTGGGCAGCTGACAAAATGATACTCACTCAGAAATAGGTAAAATCAGGTTATATTGAAGTTTGGGTAGTATAGTTAAAAAATAGTTATAAGTATAGTCTCTTGTAATCTAACAGCTATACCTCTCATAAAATATTCAATAAAAGCTCAGTCAGTATGACTAATTTTTTTAAAAAAAAAAAGAAAGAAAAAAAGAGTTTACACTATTCCCAATAAAGAAAAAAAAGTCAAGACAGAATCAGTAATCTTAAAGAAAGATTTTGAAACATATAGGAAAGCCAACAAGATTTATTTCCTTTTAAAGAAAATCCAAGTTAACTAGAACTTAAGAACTATAGAGGATATAGAGAACATAGAAAAGGTTATTCAAAATCTATGAGGCATTTATGAATCTCTCAATAAAGAATTAGCATCTTCCCAATTACAAAATAAAATTCCAGAGCAATTAAGAAAGATTATCAAAATAGAATATATCCTTAGAATAAAATGCAAGAAAAAAGAAAGTCTTCATATTAGAAACTGAATCAAAGAAGTTCTGAAAAACAGATATGATAACCTCAAATCCAATCAGAAATAAATGTTAAACTCAGTCTTGAATCATAAAAAACTTAGAAGCACATTAGACTGGATACTAACTAGAAATAAAGAAGGAAGAGACTATTGCTACTAATCCCCAAACTATTAGAAGCAAGGTTAAAAAATATCACAAACAGGCTTTTAAAAAAAGTAATACTAACTTTAAAAGTTTTGATCCCTTCTGGAAAAAAAATATCAACCTAAGCAATGGATTGATTCAACATGGTACTTACCATTAACAGAAGAAATCAAAATAGAAGAGCTTGAAGCTACTTTGCAATTCCTTTCAAACAATAAGGTTGCCAGACTCTTATATATTAACTATAAAATGCTTAAACATTTAGGAGTCAAAGGAAAAGAAACTTTATATCTTCTTTTCAACAAAGTCTTAAGTATAGGTTGGATACCTAGAAAATGGAAAAGCAGTAATATCTATCCTATTCTAAAACCCAAGTCCTGAAAATATAATTTGAGTAATATAGGACCTATTATTCTTCTAGAAACAGCTTGAAAATACTTTACCAAGATTCTTATCAACTGATTATCAACTATCTGCAAGCAATATAAAATTCTAAAAGATTCAAACTTTGCCAGTTTACAAGAAAAGAGTACAACAGAGCCTATTCACCTATTGAATAATATTTGTAAAGAAGCCAGAGAAAAGAAAAAGAAACTATGCATCCTCTTTTAAGATACTATCAAAGCATATAATAGAATATCCATTTATATACTTGAAAAGACTATAGATCAGATTTGAATTCCTATAACCATCAAGAAGTTTATAATAGACCTTTTTAAAGATAGAAGTTATAGTATTATCTTTCCAATAGACTCTCTAATGCAATAGTAGCAGGGGATAGTATAGATTAAGATGAACCAATTTTTCCTCTTTTATAGAGAATTTTCTATGATTCACTACTATGCAAGAAAAAAATAATGACAACCTAGTTTATTTCATGAAAGAAGAATAATCATCCAACTTTAACAAACCTGAATAAAAGGTTAAGTTCTCTTTAAGGCAGACAGAAATTGCTTACATAGATAATACAACCTGGATTTCCAAATTCAAAGAAGATCTGAAAAGGATCTTGGAAGAAGCAAAAAAGTTCTATATAACAAATAACTCTTAGATTAATACAGAAAAGTCAGTTTTTCTAATTATTAATGGGAATCCTCAAGTTTCTGGAACCATTCAAGCTGGAATAGAGGATATTATAGTTTATAAAATTAACAAGGAGAATCAGGCCAGATTTCTTGATGTCTGGCTAGAATCAAGACAAAAGAATCAGAATATTATCAATCTAATAAAATTTGAAATCAAGATAATAATTCAAGCAATAACTAAGAAAAAGTTGACAAAAAAATATATCTGATATGTTATCAATAGGGTCTTGATTCTAAGAATAGAATATAGAATGCAACATACATATTTAAATAAGAAGACATACAACAGCTCATAGCTATGTTTAGAAAAATATTCAAGAATAAGGCCTTAGACTGTAAAACAATTCCAAATAGTTGTATTTATAACAAAGAAATATATTGTTTTAAGAGTATCTGGGAAATACAACTAGAAAGCCATATACCTGCACTTTTCTGTCAACTCAATAATAAGGAGACCACTGGTATTGCCACTATAATTAGACTAAAACAAAGCCAAATTAAATGTTGAGAGCCTGGTAATATTCTGGAAAATCCTATCAACCTTCAGAAGCTAATTAAAGAAAATTTGGCAACTGCAACACTGGTCCTGGCAAAAAGTATACAAATTATCTTTCAAAATTGGAGATAAAAAAAACCATTTGATTATTAAGGAGATATTTTGTTTATAAAATCAATACTACAAGATGATAGAAAATATGAAAAGGCCATTCTATTACTACACAAGTATAAGATTATATTTCTAGATCAATTCATTAATACTACTACAATGATACTCAAAGAATGGAGAGCAATTCAAATTCTCTTTAGTAGATGCAAGGGACCAGTTCCCTTCTGATACAAAAAAGTCTGTAAAAAGACAACAATAAATCAGAATCTTCTATAAAACTCTCTATATAAACTTGAATAGACAGTTTACAATATGCAAACTGAAACATTTTCAACAAATATAGATAGAAGAAAAACATACTGGACAGTCAATACTAATACTCTGACAAACATATTAGAAAAGATAATATTTGTAAATAACAAATTCTATTTCATACCATATTAGCTAGTATATAACTCTATTAGTAATTATATCCATCTTCAATCAGATAGAATAGTGTAGTCAATAGAAGTAGTTCCATTACAAGTTCATCTTCTTCTACAACTAAATAAACATAACAATCTGAGAAAAAGAAAACAGATTCTTCTGTCAGGAAATCCTACAGACTGGCAAATAAATATATATTATCAAATAGTGACTCTATCAACTATCAGACCTGCAAAAGTAGAGATTTAAGTAGAAGACTAGAACATTATACTAATAGAATAAGCTATACAAACGGGAGAATATAAAGATGAACTTATAAGTATTTTGAGATATAACAAAAGAAATATAGTTGATCAGCCTATTTTTTATATTGATGGCTTCTATAAAAAAGGGACTACAGATTGTGAACTTGAGATAGATTTAGCTTGGATCTTAATAGAGGATAACAAAGTGATTAAATAGTTCTTAGAGGAGCTTTCACTTGGCCATCTGCAACCAGAGCTGAAATATTAGCTATTCTTACCATACTATATACTGCCCCTTAAAATGTAACTGTCATGATTCACACTAATTGCAATATAGCAGTCAAAGTATAGAAATCTATCTGCTTACAAACTGAGACATTAATAAGAAGATAGACAAAGACTATCAACTGGCCACTACGAAATAAAATCAAAAACCTGGTAAAGAAGAAAGATCTAAATTTGAAAATCTTGAAGGTCAGAGCCTATAGAACCAACAGATTTAACAATCAAGTAGATTTACTTGCTAAATAGGCTAGGTAAGAGAATTCAATAACTTGGCATTAGCTATCAGAGTTAGGAAGTGTTATCACAATGGTTATACAGAAAGAATATACAATAGAGATTGATATTAAAGATTTATCAAAATGTTTAATAAGAAAAAAATTGGACTAAACTGGACAATACAAAAAAGGATTCAGGATATTTGGATCCAAAATAATAAAGTTATAGATTGGCTAACCTTTTAGAATCAATTCAATTTAATCAATACTTTCGATATCTCTTTAAAGACTAATAAAGACAAAAGTTTTCCAACTAACCTAATCCATAATAAACTTCCAGTCCTACTGATTCTTAAGAAAAAGAGACCAGATGTATATACTATAACCATTTGTCCAATATATGAACTTCAAGAAGAAATATTAGGATATCTCTTTGAATATCCAGTCAATAAAGAAACTAGAGAAGATATATAACAGAAAGCAAACAAAAAAATTCACAAATACATTAGCAAAGAAGTTAAAGATAAAAAAAATGTCCAACCTATAATAAACAACTAAATAAACAAATAGTTGAAATAGATTCAAAAATCTGATAGGAACCTTTTTAATACTATCTATGGATATATGGAAGAAGATAAAACCCCCTCCTTGAAGAAATATCTTAAAAAGCAACTCAAGATTCTATCTACAACTATACAGAGTATAATCAATAAGCTTTGCCAAAAGATGCAAGTAAACTTCAAAAAGGAAACCTGAAATAATTACTGTGTCAAAGTTATAGAATGGGAAAAGAAGTAGAAAATTATTGAAAAAGATAAAAGAAATAAAAGACACAAGTATAGATCTAATATACAAACTGAATATGATCAAAAAGCAGTACCATTATCTTTGGAGAATTCAAACTTGAAAGGTATTAAAGAAAAAGAAGAAAATAAGTATACAGTGATTATTAAGAATTGGGTTTGTTATAAAATCAAATGGTTTTGTTTTTAACTACAAACAGAACTTAGAATAATCTATAGTAATGACCTATAGACAATGATTTTATTAATTAGAAAAGTTATTCAAATTAGTAAAGAAGCGAAATATCATTTCCTAGATTGTATTTAAAGAAATAGTTTTTTGATAACAAGTGAGTTAGTATAAAAAGTCATAACAATTTATAAATATCTAATATATATATACAATAAAAATATGACATGCTAACCTGACTGCAGATTAAAAAAAAAAAAAATTTAAACTATACAATATATCTACTATATTTTAATAGTTTATAGATAGAGTCTTATATAATTCTATAAAATAAATGGTTATAGTATTTTTAAATAATATTATCAAATTTTTTAGAATATTTAACAAGCATCTAAAATATATAGAGTTAGTATATAAAAAATAGTCAATATAGAATTAAAGTTAAATTTTAAAAAGTACAGTATATCTTTTTTATTCTATTATTTATTTTTTAAATCATATTATTAAAATAAAAAGAATTTATCTAAATAAACTAAAGTATATAAAATTAAAAAAATTTCTATTTAAAGAAACTTGAAATAACTATAAGGATTTATTGATCTTTGTTATATTACTACTAGTTTATTAAAAAATTTGTTATAATTACTCAAGAATTGTACTATCTATTAAGAAAAATATTAAGTATAAGTAAAAAAAATTATAAAAAAAAGTCTTTAAAACATTAAAATAAAATCAAAGTATAGTTTCAATTTTATAGTATCCAACTTTGATAAAATATTTTTATTTATATCAATATTTCAAAAACAAGTCTTGATATTATTTTAGTTAAAAAATAAAATTTAAAAAGAAATATATAGTTTTGTATACAAATAAAAAACTTATATAATTAGAAAATAATTATTCTATTATAGAGCTCAAAAATTTTTATTATCATTATTAATTTTATTATCTTATAATAGCTTAAAATCCCAAAATTTATAAAAAAACAAATGAGATAGATATTATATTTATAACTGTACAATTTTATTATTAAATATAGAAATAAATAAGTATAAATATACTAATATATTATTAAAAATCAAGAAAATAAAAAATAAAATAAAAAATATAACAATAAAAATTATAATAAAACATAAAAACCAATTTTAAGTAAATCTGATAAATAAAATTTAATTCTGATTTTGATATCTTAGTATCTTTTGAAAAAAATATAAATCTTATTTATTATAATTATTTAAAAGTATACTTATAGTCTCAACAATTACTTACAATCTTAAATATGAAACAAAAGAGTTTTTTTAAATATAGAAATAGTATTTTAAATAAAAAAAATAAAAGAAAACAAAATCATCTTTTATATATTATCTAAAAATATAAGTTGGATTCAATTTTTTTTATGAAGCATCAAAATCTATTAAAAGAATATTTTAACAAGAATGTGTTATTTTAAAAACTATAAAATACTTATTTTTGATCACAAATATATAATAATATTAGAAAGTATATTAATAATTGTAATTAGTGTTAACATAAAGAAAAAAAATATTTATCCGATTTATTATATCTTATTTTTATAAATACTCTATTCTATTAGATTAATATAAAATTTATAGATTAGTTGTTATACTCAAGTCTCAAGTAATACATATTTATTACTATAAATTATATAAAAAATAGTCAAAAGTTTTTTCTATTAGCAAAGTAGACATAAACACAATTGTAAACTTTTTGTATTAAAAAATAATATATAAATATAAATATCTTTTATATATACAGTAATATTCAACAATCACTCTTTCCCATTCACCTATGGTACAGTAGAATTGAAAAAAGCAAACAATATGAATAGAACAACCCAGAGTGCAAACTCCAACTTCAGGCCCAACTACAACGAAAACAGCCTGTCCAAAGGTAAGGCCGACCCTATCAGAAAAGAAACCTCACCAACACAGGCAAAGAAACCCAGACTCAATACAATGACAGCAAC
>CAJVPT010004075.1:0-14079 GCA_910592055.1 Acaulospora colombiana
ATTATTATTATTTTATTTGAATATGTTATTTTTTATTTTATTTGAATAAAAAAGTTCCATCTGGTACTTGCGTGAATATGGGTACTGGGTGGAATACGAATTGTGTAAATACGTGATGATGAATGCTAGAAAGATGATGATGCTCTTATTTTTAGAAAAATTTTCATTTAGCGAAATTGTTTTTTGGTTTTTAATTTATCTTTTTGTCAACGAAGTGACAACTTGGATCTTGCGATATGCTTATTCGTTTAGGAAGGAGAAGAATCCTGAGATTATTATTTTGACAGGTGCGATTGGGGTTGGAAAGATGACATATGCTAATGAATTGAAGTGTCAACTCGAATCTGAGGGAAAGAAGATATATCTTCCGAAGGTGATGTCTTTGCGATTGGTAAAGAAATTCGACATGTTCCTTCATGATCCTGAAAATTTTTCATTTTTCTTCCAACACGTGATCTTGAAGAAATATGAAAAATTGATGACGAAATTGAAGATGATGAAATCATATGATTATATCATTCTCGATAGAACTCATCTGGATACGACCGTGTTTACTCGATTGACAGTGGATGAAGATGATCTGATTGAATATTTAGAAGATTGCAAGAGAAAGATCACGTTTCCATTTCCTATGAACAAGGTGATATATTTGAAACCTAGGGTTGACGTGATAATTAGTCATTGCATGAAATGTGATCGTGAATCTGACAGAGGTTAAGAAGATTATTTGATCAGTGTGTATGACAAGTATATCGAATTGATACCAGAATTGTATGAGTTATGAGATCGAAGAGATTGATAATAGTTAGCAATTTTTATTATGTTTCAATTTTTTTGAAAATTATTATTAAGAAATTAAAATTTGATATTATATTTAATAAAATGAATAATTCCATCTGGTATCTTGTTTGGGATACTGGGTAGAAGTTGATTTGCATAAATATGAACGATTTTCCTGAACGTGACGATTTTATTGAGTTTGAAGATTATTCAAATGGTTTTGATTTTTTGCCGATTGATGTGGAGGATGGTTTGGAGTATGAGACGAAGAGATATGTGTTAAGACTTCATGGTATCATGAGAAATGGGAAAAAGTTGAGAGTCGATGTGACCGGGATTTGCGTGTTCTTTGATATCATGGTCCAGAAATATGAGATGAAAAAGATTTTGATGAATATGGATGTTTATAAGGGATATAAGATGATCGAAAGATATTATTTTAAAGGATTTCGTGAGAAACCCGATCAATTTGTGAGGGTGTATTTTTTGAATCATCATGATTGAAAGAAGGCTTGGAAACATGTGAAGGATATGTATCTGACGTGTTCCAATGACATGACGTTTCATTATGGAAAGGTGGCACGTGAGAACAAGATTAATCTGACACAATGGAATTGGATCGACGTAAATCCAATGTACATTCGTGATGGCATGCGATGTTATCGAAAGGTGGTAAATGTGAGATTGGATCAGATGAGGTTGAGCGAAAATTCATCCGAGAAACAGAAGATGATGATCATGACTTGGGATATCGAGACGTATAGTGGATGAGGGGTGGGTGATGTTCCCAATGCACAGTATGAAAAGGATGAAGTTTTCAGGATATGTTGTACAGTGCATTGTAAGGATTCGGTTGAACCGATGTGCCAGATATGTTTGACTACAAAAGAATCAAATGAGGATGGATGAATGTTGCGAGTGTTGAGGGATGAGAGATCGATGATCTTGAATTTCGCATATTGCGTATTTCGTTTGAATCCGGATGTGATGATTGGATTCAATGATACGGGATATGATTGGCCATTCATTTTGAAGTCATGTGAAAAATTTGATATGTTTAAGGAATTTGCGAACGTGATGTTGGGTAGAAGGAGGATGAAGGAGATGAGCATGATGACGAGTTATATTAAGTTTGACGAGAGCAAGGAGAAGAAACCGAGAAAGATGTTTGATTCGAATACGAATAATTCAAAGATCAAGATTAATTCAGATGAAATTACGGAGAGCATGTATTTCAGGAGACCCGGGACGCTTGTGATAGATACTCAAATTGCGCTTCGAAAGATATATCCGATATTGCCTCAGAGCTCGCTCAAGTATTTTTTAAATTTGTTGGAATTGGAGTCCAAGGTGGATTTGCCATATGACCGGATGAAAAGTTATTATGAGGATATGAAGTTTCGAAGGGTGTCGCAAACACAATCGCGAGATGAGATGTGTGAGATTGCAAAGTACTGTATAGTGGATGCACGTCGATGTCAGGAGTTGATAGTCAAAATGAATATGATCGATTCGTACCAGTTGTTGTCGAGTGTTTCGTATGTTTCGTTACATGATTCGTATTGTTATGCGATCGGTGTAAAGGTTCAAAATTTGATAGGTGCGATGGTGAATGAGATTGGAATTTTGATCAATTGTGTGAAGAATGAAGATATGGAGGAAGGTAAATATCCGGGTGCATATATGTTTTCTCTGAAGAAGGGATTGGAGAATGGGTAACCGGTGACGGGATTGGATTTTGCGTCGTTGTATCTGAGTTTGATGATGATATATAACTTATTACCTGAAAAGATCGTGATTTCAGGAGAAGATTATTTGAGATATCGGTCAAATTATGATTTACATGAGATTAATTTTGAGTTTAATGGAAGAAATGTGCATGCATGGTCGGTGAAACAGGGTGGCGATAATGTGAATGATGGGATATATGTATCGATCTTGAAAAATTTGATGAAGATGTGTGGTGTGGAGAAGAAGAGATTGAATGAATTGAAGAGACGAATCAAATTGAATTAATTGAAAGGTATTCAGCATGCGAAATTACAATTTGAACATGATCACGTGAATTTGAAACAGAATGCGATTAAGGTCTATATGAATAGTTTCTATGGAGGGGTGGGAGATCAATCATCACCGTTGTTTATGAGAGAGCTGGCAGGTACCGTGACAGCAGCAGGATGATATAACATTAAATTGGTTGTAGAATTTGTGAAGGAGTTGGGATTTTCAATAAAGTATGGGGATACTGATTCTTTGTATTTGACGTGCCCGAATGTATGCTATGTTAACGATGGGAGTGATGAATGACTTGAAGGATTGGGTGAATGAATATTTGTGAAGGATAATGGTATGTTATATTTGAGGATGGCATATGAGGAGGTTCTGTTCCCGGTAGTGTTTCTGGGTAAAAAAAAATATTTTGGAATTCCGCATATCGACGTGCCTAATTTTCATCCCAAGAAACTATTTGTGAAGGGTGTGGATATAGTGAAGAGGGGAAGATCAGAATTCTTTTGCGATTTTTTTAACAAGGTCCTGTGAAAGATTGTAGACATGAATAATGCGAGTGATGTGTGTGAATTGATCGAGGAGTCAATACATGAGAGTATGATGAAGAAGCACGATTCTAAGATTTTAGCATCTTTGGTATCATATAAACCAATTAAGAAGAATCCAATGAATCGTTTTGTGGAGAGAATGTTGAGAGAGGGTATCAAGATTGAGCCTGAAGAATAATATCAGTATCTCGTGATAAAAAAAAACAAGTGACAAGATCAATGAAAAGGCAATTTTATTGGATCAATTTGATGACAGCATTTATAAATTGGACATAATTTATTATTTCAAGAGTTTGATTGGCATGTGTGCAAGATTTATTAATTATCATCCAGATTTTCAATCAAATGATATGATGGATGTTGATAATGATGAGAAATTTGAAAAGATGAATAAGGAATTACAAAATTTATCAGAAAAATACTTGGAGAAATTCATTAGAATACTGGATGACAATAGGCAACATGATACTTGCATGTTTGATAAATTTAATATTTTGAAATCAGCAAAAAATGAAGTGAGGTTGGAAAGTAAGAAAAGAAAATGTGAATTTGGTGATGTGCATGTACAGAAAAAATTAACAGAATATTTTGGATAATTTATTATATAATTATAAATATCAAATAAAACTATATAAATGTCATGATTTATCTTTGAAAAACAAATTATTTGAAATGATTCCTATTACAACATGGATGGGAGGTCGAAAGACTAAATTTGGACTCAAGAATCAAGTACGTGTTGTTCACAAGAAAGATGAAGTGTATCTCGAGGTCCAATTGACACAAGGGCAGATTATGATTTTTGATGTTAAACATTATCAGCTTCTCAAACAATCGACATGGTATGCATCTAAACAAGGAAATACATTTTATACACTTAGAAGTAAAAACCCACGTTGTTTCCATCAATTGATTAAACCTGAGCATAAAGTTGTCGATTACATTAATAGAAATGGATTAAATAATCATGAATTTAACTTGCGAGATGGATCAAATGGATTAAATCAAAAAAATCATAAATTAAATAAGAATAATATATCTAAATATAATGGAATTTCTTTTGGTAAACATGATAAAGTATGGATATTTAGTTGGTGTGAAGATAATAAACACAAAAACAAATATTTTTATAAAAAAGAAAATGCAATTAAGTATAAGAATATGATTGACAAAAAATTCGATAATTGCAATAGACATGAAATCTAGATGAGATGTTGATTAATAACTTAAACAAAGATAAGATTTCAATAAAAATATTATTATTTATTATTTTATATAAAAATGGCTATATTTCATTTGTGTATTGCATTAAGATAGCTTCTAAAGTGTTCAATATTCTTGAAATAAATTTCATGATATTTGAAGAATTACTTGGCTATATATTTGACATAATTTCGTATTCACAGGTTAATCGATATTTATATAATAATATTCGATGTATTATTCAAAATGCCAAAAAGTATTTTCAAATACTAGATGAATTTTACGTACTGCAAGATTTAAATGAGAAACTTTTTGAAAATCAATTGAAAATATTAAGAAATCAGCCATTTTTTATTGCGGGGAGCCCACGATTCTAGAGAAACAGAGATATTTTATTTGTCAATTGAAATGATGTAAATACTTTTTATTTAAGAGTCGATTTTTTTCAACATTTGAGATTGAATTTGCGAAACAAGGGTTAAACATGGATTTATTTAAAAATCGAAGATATAGAATTATGAAAACGTATTTTGATGAAGAGAAAGAAAAAAAATACATAAAGATGAAAAAGTACGATGGATATTTAAAAAGATTTCGTATTCGAGGAAGATTTGAAAGATACTATTATAATCATGATTCGAAATATTTTTATGAAATGCTAAAGATACTTGGATTGTGAATAGTGATATTAATCAATTTATTGATTGTTGAAAAGCAATTATTACATATGTAATGATAGTGAGAAATTCAACTACCCATACCAATTAATAGCCACATGTTGATATCATGTGGAAGTGCAAAATTACAATTAATAATTCCGCATTTTTCATTGAAGACATTCACATTTGTACAATGTTTAAAATTTTGACATTTTTCACATAATAATTTTCCAAAATCATCTTTTTCGATAAGTGCGATTATACTTGATCGACAATAATATCGAAGTTAAAAACATCATTAAACAATTAATGGTCATCGTAAAATTCTCACAGTCAAGAATTCCCATTTGATAACATCGCTTGGTTCTCAAGATATACAATTGAGCAATAATCATCTCTTCTCTGAAACATCTTGTTCTTCTCAACACATTATTCACAAAATAAAAAAGATCCTGATATGAATATTCTCCAAACATGTCTTCCAAAAATGTCACCATCTTTCTCGCATAATATTGTCTCTCGCTTTCATTCATCTTTACCATTCATTCACACAAATCAAATCATTATTTATATATTTAACACATTCAAAATTTATCACATGATAACCCACGTTTGATTGGTTTATCGAACAATGAGAATGATTGGTATATAATTTTCATATAAATACAAGATCAGGTGGGGTATGTACGATTACGTGCATGAAAAAACAACCAAGCAAAAAAGATCGACAGAATCACGAATATGGAA
The DNA here is from genome assembly GCA_910592055.1 of Acaulospora colombiana. NCBI lineage: Eukaryota > Fungi > Glomeromycota > Glomeromycetes > Diversisporales > Acaulosporaceae > Acaulospora > Acaulospora colombiana. The sequence continues at coordinate 5,948 of CAJVPT010004075.1, forward strand.
AATTTTTTTTCAGAAAAACGAACATCAGTTGTCTATTCTGTAGGCAAAATAAGAAAAGATGCAATGGAGATCTACTCACGAAATGTGATCGATGCATTCAGTGAAATCTCACATGTACCAAAATCAAAAATAAACTAATGAATTTTGAATTATTACAAAATGAATATATGAGATTGATGTGTGAGAATGAACAACTCAAAAACACTATCAAAAAATTAGAAAATCTGATCGGAAAAATGTAAGTAAAATTATTCAAAATCACATCTTTTTTTTATCTTTCATAATATCTTCTAACTGAAATCTTGTCGTTTCGTATGATGAATCATATAAAGATATTAATAAGAAGGGAACACACATCTCCCCATTCAACAATCATCAATCGGGATTGTTTATTATATGTGCAACCTCAATTTAAATATAAAATAACATTTTTAATCATTCCACTTCATCAAAAATGTGTTCGTTTTCAAAATTATCAAATGAATTGATCTATGAGATCTTTAATCATCTTGATCTCAAAAATCAATATTCCTTATCAATCATTAACAAACATCTAAAAAATATATACAATCACATCACATATGATCCTCAAGAATATACCTTTTATTATAAATCACGCAACGGATTACATAAAAATATCAAGTTTAAAAAAATATCCATTAACAAAAACTATTAAAAAATGGTCGAATTCATAACAAAATCAAATAAAATAATCAAAAAACAAATATTCTATAAAGAAAATATTCCACAATGTAAATATCCTACCATACAAAAAAAGATAATCACACTTATCGAAAAAGATGATTTTAAAAAAACAATATTCGAAAAATGTCAAAATTTTAAACATTGTACAAGCATGAATGTCTTCAATGAAAAATGCAGAATTCTAAATTGTAATTTTGCACTTCCACGTGATATCAATATGTGGCTATTGATTGGTATGGATAGTCAAATATCTCACTACCATCACATGTGTAATGATTGCTTTTCAACAATCGATAAATTGATTAATATCACTATTCACAATCCAAGTGTCTTCAGCATTTCATAAAAATATTTCGACTCGTGATTATAATAGTATCTTCCAAATCTTCCTCGAATACAGAATCTCTTTAAATATCTATCGTACTTTTTCATCTTCATGTATTTATTTTCTTTCTCTTTATCAAAATATGTTTTCATAATTCTATATCTTTGATTCTTAAATAAATCCATATTTAACCCCTGTTTTGCGAATTCAATCTCAAATGTTGCAAAGAATCGACTCTTAAATAAAAAGTATTTACATCATTTCAATTGACAAATAAAATATCTCCTTTTCTCTAAAATCATGGGTTCCCCGCAATAACAAAATGGCTGATTTCTTAATCTTTCCAATTGCATTACAAAAAGTTTCTCTTTTAAATCTTGCAATATGTATAATTCATTCATCGTTTGAAAAAATTTTTTTGTATTTTGAATAATATATCGAATATTATAATATGAACATCGATTAATCTGTGAATATGAGATTATATCAAATTCATATCCAAGCGATTCTTCAAATATTATGAAATTTATTTCAGGGATATTGAATGCTTTGAAAGCCATCTTAACACAATACACAAATGATATACAGCATTTTTATATAAAATAATAAATAATAATATTCTGATTGAAATCTCATCTTGTTTAAGTTATTAATCAACATCTCATCTAATCTCACGTTCATTATGATTATTAAATTTTTTGTCAATCATATTCTTATACTCAATCGCTTGCTCTTTTTTATAAAAATATCTGTGTTTATGTTTCTTATTTTCACAACAACTAAATATCCATACTTTATCACGTTTATCAGAAATTCCATAATATTTAGATATATTATTCTTATTTAATTTATGATTTCTTTGATTTAATCCATTTGATCCATCCCTCAAATTATATTCATGATTATCTAATCCATCTCGATTCACATGATCAATAATCTTATATTCAGGTTTAACTAATTGATGGAAACAAAGTGAATTTTGATTTCTAAGAGCATAAAATATGTTCCCTTTTTTTGATGCACGCCATGTAAATTCTTTGAGAAGCTGATAATGTTTAATATCACAGATCATTGTTTGATTCTGTGTCAGTTGGACCTCAAGATACACTTCATCTCTCTCGCGAACAATACGTACTTGATTCTTGAGTCCAAATTTAGTCTTTCGACCTCCCATCCATTTTGTAATAGGAATCATTTTTATTTTTATTTTTTAAAGATGAAAATATGTCATTTATATAGTTTTATTCGATATTTATGATTATATAATAAATTATAAAAAATATTCTATTAATTTCTTCTGCATGCGCGTATCACCAAATTCATATTTTCTTTTTTTACTTTCCAATTTCACTTTATTTTTTGCTGATTTCAAAATATTAAATTTATCAAACACATGAGTATCGTATTGCCTATTATAATCAAGCATTCTAATAAATTTTTCTAAGTATTTTTTTGCTAAATTTTGTAATTCCTCATCCATCTTTCCAAATTTCTCATTGTCATTCACATCCATCACATCATCCGATTGAAAATCTGGATGATAATTAATAAATCTCGCGCACGTGCCAATCAAACTCTTGAAATAATAAACCATATCCAATTTATGAATGCTGTTATCAAAATGATTCAATAAAATTGCCTTCTCATTGATCTTGTCATATGGTTTCTTTATCACAAGATAAAGATATCATTATCCAGATTCAATCTTGATACCCTCTCTCAATATTCTCTTCACAAAATGATTCATCAGATTTTTTTTATTTGGTTTATATGATGCTAAAGATGCTAAAATCTTAGAATCATGCTTCTTCATCATGCTCTCATATATAGTCTCTTCAATCAATTCACGCATATCACTCTTATTATTAACATCCATGATCTTTCACATGACCTTGTTAAAAAAATCGTGAAAGAATTCTGACTTTCCCCTCTTCACAATATCCACACCCTTCACAAATAGTTTCTTGGAATGAAAATTAGGCACATCGATATGCGAAATTCCAAAATATTTTTTTTTTACCCAGAAACACCACCGAAAACAGAACCTCCTCATATGCCATTCTCAAATATGATGTGCCATTATCCTTCATCAAATATTCATTCACCCGATCCTTCAAGTCATTCATCACTCCCATCATTATTTTCACCATGTCACTCCAATATTCTTCCTTATCCATCTTTTCATCTAAATATTTTTGATCACATTCAACATAGCATTCATCCGGGCACGTCAAATACAAAGAATCAATATCCCTATACTTTATCGAAAACTCCAACTCCTTCACAAATTCTGCAACCAATTTAATGTTATATCTTCCTGCAGCTGTCACGACACCCGCCAATTCTCTCATAAACAATGGCGATGATTGATCTCCAGCCCCTCTATAAAAACTATTCATATATACCTTAATCATATTCTGTTTCAAATTCACGCGATCATGTTCAAATTGTAATTTTGCATCCTGAATACCTTTCAATTGATTCAATTTGATTCGTTTCTTCAATTCGTTCAACCTCTTCTTTTCCACACCACGCATCTTCATCAAATTTTTCAAGATCGATACATATATCCCATCATTCTCATCATCGCCACCCTGTCTTACCGACCACGCACGCACATTTCTTCCATTAAACTCAAAATTAATCTCAAGTAAATCATAATTTGACCGATATCTCAAATAATCTTCTCCCGAAATCATGATCTTTTAGGTGATAAGTTATATGTCATCATCAAACTCGGATACAATGATGCAAAATCCAATTCTGTCACCGGTCGCCATTCTCCAATCCCTTCTTCGGAGGAAAAATATATGCACCCAGATATTTACCTTTCTCCACGTCCTCATTCTTCACACAATTGATCAAAATTCCAACCTCATTCGCCATTGTACCAATCAAATTTCGAACCTTTACACCGATCGCATAGCAATATGAATCATGTAGTGAAACATACGAAACACTCGACAACAACTGGTATGAATCAATCATGTTCATCTTGATCATCAACTCCTGACATCAACGTGCATCCACCATACAGTACTTTGCGATCTCACACATCTCATCTCGTGATCATGTTTCTGACACCCTTCGAAACTTCATATCCTTATAATAACTTTTCATCCAGTCATATGACAAATCCACCTTGGACTCCAATCCCAACAAATTTAAAAAATACTTGAGCGAGCTCTGAGGTGATGTTGGATATATCTTTTGAAGTGCAATTCGAGTATCTATCACAAGCGTCCCGGGTCTCCTAAAATACACACTCTCTGCAGTTTCATCCAGATTAATCTAGATCTTTAAATTATTCGTATTCGAATCAAATATCTTTCTCAGTTTCTTCTCCTTACTCTCGTCAAACTTAATATAACTTGTCATTACGCTTATCTCCTTCGTTCTCTTTCTATCCAACATCACGTTCGCAAATTCCTCAAATATATCAAACTTTTCATATGACTTCAAAATGAATGGCCAATCATATTCCGTATTATTGAATCCAATAATCATATCCAGATTTAAACGAGACATGCAATACGTGAAATTCAAGATCATCAATCTCTCATCCCTCGACACTCGCAACATCCACCCCTCATCCTCATTCGATTCCTTCATAGTAAAACATATTTGACACATCGGTTTAACCGAATCCTTCCAATGCACTATACAACATATCATGAAAACTTCATTCTCTTCATATTGTGCATCAGGAACATCACCAACCCCTCTTCTACTATATGTCTCGATATCCCAAATCATGATCATTATCTTCTGTTCCTCGGGTTGATTTTCACTCAACCTCATCTGATCCAATCTCACATTCACCATCTTTCGATAACATCGTATGTCATCATTAAAATACATCAGATTCACATTGATCCAATTCCATTGCGTCAGATTAATCTTGTTTTCATGTGCCACCTTTCGAAAATGAAACGTCATGTCGTTGGAACACGTCAGATACATATTCTTCACACATTTCAAAGCCTTTTTTCGATCATGATGATTCAAAAAATATACCCTCACAAATCGGTCGGGCTTCTTATGAAACCCTTTAAAATAATATCTTTCGATCATCTCATGTCCCTCATAAACACCCACATTCATCAACATCTCTTTCACATCATGTTTCTGGATCATGATATCAAAGAACATATGAATCCCGGTAACATCGACTCTCAACTTTTTACCATTTCTCATAATATCATGAAGTCTCAACACATATCTCTTCGTCTCATACTTTAAACCATCCTCCACATCAATCGACAAAAAATCAAAACCATTCGAATAATCTTCAAACTCAATAAAATCGTCACGTTTAGGAAAATCGTTTATATTTACGCAAATCAACTTCCACCTAGTATCTCAAACAAGATACCAGATAGAATCATTCATTTTATTAAAATATAATATCCAAATTTAAATTCATAATAATAATTTTCAAAAAAATTGAAACATAATAAAAATTGCTAACTATTATCAATCTCTTCGATCTCATAACCCGAATACAATTCCGGCATCAATTCAGCATACTTGTCATATACACTGATCAAATAATCTTCTTGACCCCTGTCAGATTCACAATCACATTTCACGCAACAACTAACCATCATGTCAACCCTAGGTTTCAAAATATATTACCTTGTTCACAGGAAACAGAAACGTGATCTTCCTCTTGCAATCTTTCAAATATTCAATCAAATCATCTTCATCCACCGTCAATCAAGTAAACACGGTTGTATTCAGATGAGTTCTATCGAGAATGATATAATCATATGATCTCATCATCTTCAATTTTGTCATCAATTTTTCATACGCCTCCAAGATCACATGTTGGAAGAAAAATGAAAATTTTCCAGAATCACGAAGGAACATGCCGAATTCCCTCACCAATCGCAGAGACATCTCCTCCTGAAGATAGACCTTCTTTCCCTCAGATTCGAGTTGATGCTTCAATTCATTAGTATAAGTCATCTTTTCAACCCCAATCACACCTGTCAAAATAATAATCTTAGGATTCTTCTCCTTCTTGAACATATAAGCATATCGCAAGATCCAAGTTGTCACCTCATTGACAAAAAGATAAATTAAAAACCCAAAAACGACCTCGCTAAATGAAAATTTTTCTAAAAATAAAAGCGTCATCATCTTTCTAGCATTCATCATCACGTATTTATGCAAATCATGTTCCACACAATGCCCGCATTCACGCAAGTATCAGATGGAACTTCTTTTATTCAAATAAAATAAAAAATAACATTCAAATAAAATAATAATAATAATTTTAAAATACAATCAATTATTCAATCTTCATCTCATCCTCCGTACTATTTGATTTCAATTTTTTCTTTTGTCTACTAATATCATCCGAGTCCACACTCACGTTATAATTACCCCCTCCACAATTTTCTCTACAACAACATGTTTTTCATGCTTCTTCTTCTTAATCCTCGAAATCGTCTTTCTGATGTTATTTATTTTTCGATCAACGATGGGGTCAACTGATCTTTTATGTTTACCATATCACCTAATGAATAAAGTTTCCAATCTTCATTATTTTCAGGCTTTAATCGTTCCGAAATCAAATCCTTCACACGTGCATAATACATCACACATCGATAAAGACGATTCACACCATCAAAATCCGAAAAAAATTCATGCTTACACATCCAATAAAGATTATCTTCAGATAATTTGATACCCATTTCCTCCCTAACCTCTCGAATTATACACATCAAATAATCTTCACCATCCTCACATCATCCATCCGAAACCTGAAGAAATCTAAAAAAATCCTTATCCACATTACACTGACGACTCATCCATACCTTTCGATCATTATCAATAAGTAATACGATCGAAAATCTTTTTGAATTTGCCTTATGCATTTCAATCTCATATTTTGCATTCATTATCTGTGTAAAATTATATTTAAATATACTATTCGCTTCATTCACATCACCAAATTTTCCATTCGAAACAATTGCAAATGCTTGAACATATTTCGAAAATTCAAGATGACTTCTTCGATAATCTTCAAATTCTTTGATTTTTTTCAAGTATTTCTCTATTTTAAAGTTACGCATACAATGCTCCATCCGGTGCTCAAAAAAGAACATCAAATGGAGTTATTTATTATATGGATAAAATCACATTATTCACAAAATTAGAACCTATTCTACAACTATCCTTAATACCAAAATATTAATATCAATAATTGTATCTCACACCTAGTGCACTGAATAAGGTTTTCTCATTCTTCTCTTGTTATTACACAAACAATGATATCACACACACAATTCACATTTCTTCTGATATGAACTTATCAAGCCTTTTCTCATCAGATATCTTCGCACCTTGTTATATTTCTTAGATACACATTTAAAAATTTCTTTCAAATCCAAAAATGTAAAAAAATCAATCTTTCCTCTATAATACAAATACTTATCCTTAGATATACGTATCTTATCTTTCATCTCACACTCATCATTGACCTCATAATAATAATATTTCACTCTTATGTTGTCACATGAAGATATTAGTCTAATTCTCCATTTATTCACCACCATATCGAAATTTCAGAAAATAAAGTTTTGCGCGGCAACCAAATCATCCTCATCCACCTTTGGATATCCGTGCGATGTATAATAAAACCCATTTACCTCTTTCATAACTATATCATCATTAATTAATATGAATACGTATAATTCGTAATCCTTCTTCTTTTCATAATCCTTAAACGTATCAGTATCCTCGAACGTGTATCTGCAAGTGGTTTAAATTTCAAATTTGTTAAATCGAAATTCATGATTTTGTACTTACGTTCTCAATGCTCTATTCAGTATCCCCATATACACGAAGATACCAAATAGAGCTTATTTATTTAATCAAATTACAAATAAATAATTATTGTTCATTTTTCATATATCTATAATATTTAATATGATTAAGTTCAAAATCTGCTGCATTAGACGAATTAAAAAGAACCTTCTTTTCCTATCTATAAATAGCATTAGCTTTATCGAGTATGAGTGAGTCCATCTCACTTTCAGTTGGAATCAATATCTTGATGGATTCATATATCTTCTTCTTTGTAAGAATGAAT
>CAJVPT010004076.1:0-14078 GCA_910592055.1 Acaulospora colombiana
ACCTCTTTTTCTATATGGCTAGTCCACTTCTCCCACTGTGCCGGAGCTGTGCCTGACCAGTTGTACCGAGTGTTGGGCACCTTTTGAATGTTTCCCCTCTTTTTCACTAGGAGAAGAAACACTTGTGCTTTGGCGACTACAATTCCGTGGTCACTTTCATATAATTGCTTGTACTCATTAATGATTTCTGCTGAGAGTAATTCCACTTGTCCATTCTGTGTCATCCATATCTGGTCAATTTTACTCGTGTTTCCACTTCTAGCTCCCATGTATACTCTCTTTTTTGTGGGTTCACTGATCGGAATGTGTCTATCATGTCTCGATTCTTGAGGTCATTAATTAGAATACTGTTTGATGACAGCTTGTTCTCAAAACGGTGGTGCCTGCTTGAGAACCTGTCCATGCAGGGTATGCTAGTGATGTTCAGGTCTCATGCCACTATGGTCACCCAGTTTGTTTTGTAGCTCGAGTTAAGCCATCTTGTTATCTTTTTCTCAAAGTGCAGTCTCTCCGAGTGCTTCACTGGCAAGTACAATTCTATGATCCTTATGTACTTCTTCCATAGGAAGGCTAAATTCAGCATGATTACCCTTCCTTCGATTGTCTCTTTATTTACTATCCTTTTTGCCAATTCCAGTCTGAGGGCCACGCCCACACCTGTGCCTTGTTTTTGATCTGAATTCATCCAGTGGCACTCGTATCCTTCTGTTCTCCAGAACTTTGCAGAGCAGTCTTTCCCGTTTGTTTCAGTACTAATGATGATGTCCCAGTTCATTTCCTGCCAAAGTTCTGCCCATGAAATTCTGTTTGTTTCCTTGTTGAGGCCTCTTGTATTTGATGTTGCAATCTGTACTGTGAAGCTTGAGTCTATTAAGTTTGGTTGTTCAATATTGTTTGTTTCTGTGTTTTGAAAGTCACTTATAAAATTTTCCATATTTTTGGGTTCGTTAGTCATAAGATTGTTATTGATTGAGATGCTGATTGTCTGTTAGGGAGCCTATAGCCTCAATTGCTCATTGCATGTTCACTTGCATGTCCTCTATTGTTTTATTGATCTGTTGCTGTCTTTCGTGGATGTCTGACGTTTCTTGGGTTTGTGGGGATACTTCTGGGTCACTAACACTATTCCTTCATAAGGCGTCCTACTCTCTTTCGCCATTGTTTGAGTCCTGTTCCATTTTTTCATAATACTCCTGATCGTAAGCTTCCAAGTTGGTGACCCTTTCATCCAGGTCTGTTACCATCTCCTTGAGGCTAGTGACCTCTTTCTGGATCGATCTGAGCATGGCCATGATGTCATGAAAATCTGGTTGTTGCTGCATGTGCCCTTGTTGGTGGGTGGGTTGTTTCAGCCACCTGTGTTGAGTCTGTTTCTGGTTTGCCCTATCTTGTTGTTTACTATTCCCTCTTGTCACTGCTGCATATGATGCTGGTTTGACATTTCTTTTGTTGTTCAGTGAGGCGTCTGCTCTGAGTCCGCTCGTTCTGGCTAGTTTCAATTTACTGTAGATCTGTCCGTACTTTTCAGTCTAAATATGGTTGAAATCCTTCCATTGTTTCCTTCATTTTTTGATGGGACATTTTCTAGCGAGATGTATTGTCGCATCACAGATGGCACATAATGCCATGCTGATAGGGGTCAGGAAAATGTCAGTTTCACCAAGGGTGAAGGTTAGGTCCTTAAATCTGAGAAGATCTTCTCTTGATTCAAAACTAAACACTGCAAATTTCTTGGGTCGATATCTGGTTGAGTATGTGCGGGGTATATAGCATGTGCGAGCTTTCATTTCTCCGAGGGCCTGTCTCAGGTCCCATGCAGTGGTACCTGGTGACAGATTCACTAGTTTGGCTACTATATTGTGTCATTCCCTCATCTGATCCACAGACCAGTTGGCATCGTTTATCCTGGCCGCATCTCCTTTGATGAGGATGCTGCGCTGCTTGACAAGATCCTTCTTGACTGTTTCTTCTTCGAAGGTAATGATGGCGCACTGCCACAGGTTTTGTGTTCTTATACTAATACCTGCTATGTTGCCAAATCTGGCGAAGTGTTGTCTGACATCCATGAGTCTTGTGTTCAGGGGTATATCCCAGACCACTATGGATTTTCTTTTTTCGATCATCTGCTTGCTGATGTGCATGTGTGTGAGCTTGTTGTTACCTAGATTCAGCAACTCCATTCTGGTTGTGTCATCTGTCGCTTGTTGATCCCCAAAAATCGTGACGATTCGAGTGCCCTCCTTATTGTGTTCACTGCGGATTGCAATGAGAACCCGGAGGGGAGTTAAGGGCTTTCATTAAGTATAAAATTTTTCTGTCGTTGTTCTGACCTGGAGTGACGTTGGCATCGATTCCCACTTTGAACCTTTCTCTTCCGTATCTAACCTCTGGGTTGACTGGTGACCTCAGTCTGGGCTTGTGGTAGGGCGGGTTGGTTTGTTCTTTCGTTCTACTGGTGTCCAGCATTCCTCCTCATTTACCTCGAAAGCCGGTTCATTCTGTGTTGCTGGGTGTCATGTTCCAGATGGAGTGCTTGTTTCCACCTCTTGTGCATGCTCCTGGCTGGTCGTCCCTTCTGCCTGGGATGTTTGTCTGACCGGGGGATTTCCGCTGATGTTTTCTTCTTCTTCCATCTGCTCACTCCATGTTCGTTCTGCCCGAGGAGTTTCGGTTTCCATGTCCATGATTGTTGCGCCAGTTGTTGTTTCTGTTAAGGCCTCCTGAGGGTCTGATTTCTTGTCTATCATGGTTGGGACCTGCTGCCAAAGTTGTTGTTGTCTTTGTCTGCATGTTGGTGGGCTTCTTGGCATATGGTTAATTATGAAGGAAAGCAGTTTCCTTGCTCCTTCTTTCTGCTCTTAGTTGTCTTTCTACTCTTTGTTGTTCGAGCTATGAAACCTTAGGGTTTCTAGTGTTGGAAGCCATTTCCCTGTTGTCGAGGTTGCTGCACCTCAAGTAATTGGGAAAGGATTGTATAGAATGGGTTAATAATATTATTTATCCAAGTATTCATATAACCATTTACCAATTTTGTGAATTGGATTTTAATATAAAACTCTCTTTCTGTGAAATAAGTGTTTAATATAGTTGTACTATACTTGGCTACTCTCTCTTTTTTCCTGATAATATCTACTTTGCTTTTTTATTCTTGAAACTGTTCACATCTGTCAATCCATATTTCATGGAGATATTTTATCATATGGGTTCTTATATTTATTATATATTGGATTCTGATTTACTTTTCTTTAATATCTTTTCTGATTTTGTAAAAAATTTTTTTAAAGATTGCATCCCTAATAAAGGCTTCAAGATATGGTGTAAAGTCTAGGTCTAGCTCTACTATTATGAATTCCCTATTAAATTTTTTTGACTTTTGCTTCTTGTATGTATTTATACTATTTACTATTATTTTTTGATTTTGTTTCTTGTCTTTTCTTTTGTTCCTGGCAGATGAAGGGGTGAATACATGTTCCAACTTCTTTATACTGCAGGTATTTGTTATCATAATAGATTGTTTATAATCTTTTATATAGTTTTGTTTTTGTGACAGTTTATTGTTCTATAAATTCGGACTGAACCTTTTGTATTTCTGATTTTTCTAGTTTGTTATATTTTTGCTCATTTTAATGTACTGCAAGTGATTAGTTATTGTTTTTCAATGAATCTGTGAGATTATTTGATCATTAAAGTTGCATCTGGTTCTATTTAAAAGTCACCATTTTGCTAAGTGTATTACTTGGATTATTTGTTGTGTTGTTTTTTTCAATGAAATATCCAGTTATTGGTTGGATATTTATGTATGTATAAATGGATTTCTAGTATTTTTTTTCACAATTTCATGCCTTGAATTTGTTTATTTATACTAGTTTGTCTGCTTGCTTATTGTATTTATCCCTAAGTATATTTTTATTTTATATACTTCAATTCTAATATTCTTTCTTCTACATAGATGTTTGATTTGAATAAAAAGGGTTGCATTTTTTATGTATTTATTATTTTGTTCTCTGAGGTTCCATTACTTTGTTTATTCTATTTATTGCTACTTGGCTATCTATAAAAATTCTAGTCCTGCTATATTTAGGTAAAATGCTAATTGTTGTGAGAATGTCTGTGATTTCTGTCCTTATTGATAATGAATAGTTTTAGATTTGTTCCTAAAATTTGAATGATTGCTTGTTAGGGAATATGATAATTCATCTGAAACCCATATAAAAACTATTGTTGATTTTGTAAGTAATCCATTTGTATACAGTATATATCAAATATTGCATAGTTCTCAAGTACTATGGCTATGTTTGTTAATTGCTCTGAGATCTGGTTCATTGTCTTGATTAAGTATTACAAACTCTTTGTCTTTTTAGGTATGAATATCTGGATTTCTTGTCCTATGTCATGTTTTTTTTGATAGTAAGCTTATCCAAAGCTGTATTTATAGAGTTTGGGATGTATGGTTTCTCCACATTACTAATTTCTAGGTTGTTATTAGTTCTCTCTATATGATACCCTGCTTTTATCTACAGATATGTTAACTACCTATTGTTTTATTGTAATAAAGATATATTTTGATGCTTGTTTTAGGTTTTGCTATATATTTTTGGATATCTGGTGCAAATTTGTAATGGAGATTGCTTTTCTTCTTGTATGTAATATCTATTAAGTATGTCATTTTGATTTATTCTTTTCTGTTTTCTTTCTATTATAATTTCCTGGTCTTATTTAATACATATTCAATATAATTTCATTATATTTTGATTAGTTGTTAGGGTGCACTAAAGAAAGATATTGATTTCTTTTTTTAGAATAGGTTGTTCTTTTCTAATTGATTATTGGTTAGGTTTTTTATAATATGAAACCAGTTTGCAGTTGAATTAGGAGTTGGTTTTCTTTTGGGTTTGATAATTTGATACCAATGCAGAGTTTAGGTTTTGTTTGTATTTAGTAGTTGTCCTATAAATAGAAGCCCATATTTTTGTAATTTATGTCAGTTTTGATTATAAAAATCTTTGCTTACAATGTTTTTAATAGTAGTATTTGTTTATATTATTGTAGTTAATATGGAATTCTCCTTGTGTGTTTTGAATATGATATTATGTCTTTGTAGTAACCAGATGATATCATGCATCAAATTTGTCCCTTGTCTTCAGAATGGTTGAGTTAGATAGCTATATTCATTATTGGTTGGCCAAAACTGCTTATGTAGTTCTTGAAATCTAGCTCTTATAATTTCTTCTGATATGTTGTGATTGTTTATTCTTGCTAACCAATTTCTTGTATATAGAAGTAACTGTCTATCCCAAATGTGGAAGAGACCATACTTATATTTGTTGTATAGCATGTTGTTTGATATAGTTTTGGGCAGATCCAGTTTGTATTTGTATATTATTGTTATACTGCTCATTAAGTGATTGCATTCTTTTTTTGTTAGTACTATATTATTGCATAAATATTCAATGCTAAATAATAAAATATAATTCACTATGTATTATATTTGCTTATCTGTTACTCTCTTTATACCCAAGAGTGTTCTAGTTTTCCTTACTTTCTATTGAATAAATGTTTTCTAGTATTCCTTCTTTTCTGAGCTGTCATTCTAATCCCTAGTATTCTAACTGTTATGCCTTTTGAATTTACTCTATCATTTGTTAATTCATTGTTATCCCTGATTCATAGTTTCCTTTTCTCTTATTTATTATAATCAATTGTAATTTTTGAGAGTTAACTTGAATATCATTGATGTGGTAGAATTGTTCTGTCCTTTTTACTATTTGTTTAAGCTCTGTTTTATTGTCTGTGATTCAAATTGTATTATCTATATAGGTATTTACTGCCATGCTTATACAAGTTTTTTTCCATTCTGTTTCCAAGTTGGTGCAACGTTTAGACAAGATTGAGTATCCTGTGAATTCTTTTTTGATCCTTATAATAAGGGATTATAAAAGATTTTCCATAGTAGAAAAGAGATGGTGTTTCTTTGATCGATGCTATTATTCATACTATATACCTTTATGAATCCATAGCAGATGAGTATAATGTTTTATCTATTCTTTAGCATATTTGTCAGAATATTAATTATCTGTTGTGAAATCTTTATTTGGTACATTGCTTTAGTTAGTATCCTTATATTTACCAAGTAATATACTTTCAACATATCCTGATTTAAGATTCAAGATTGTTTCTTGTGTTCTTTGGTATGCTCAATAATATTATTTAAAATGTGTATTGGTTCTTGAGTGCTACTTCCTGAAAGTGCTATTCTGTTTATTTCAGACAGTATATTGTGCTTTTTGTGATATTTGGCTAGTTTATCTGTTATAATTTTTGTGAAATTTTTTCTACCAGTGTTAAGCAAGGTGAAAGAACATATGATATCTAAGTTGTTTTTCCAATCTTTGGGCTTGGGGATTGGCTAAATCATTTCTTTACTCTATTTTCTTGAGGTTTTTCCATGCTTGAGTATTTGATTGAATATTATTTAAATAGTTTTCAAAATCTTGTTATCAAGTTTTTTATATGACATATATAGAAGTTATTTTGTGCCTAGGACTAATTCGGTACTATAATTTCTAATAGTTTCCTTTATTTCTTCCAAGGATATATCTTGTAATACTAGTGCATATATTTTTTTCTTGATTTCACTCTTTGATCTGTATTCTCTTTTCAAAAATAGATAGTTGCATAGGGGTTAGATTTTTCTTGCTAAAGTCCAAGTGTGGTAATATTTTATGACTTTGTTTTTTATTGTCTTGGAGTCAATAATAATGTTTTATCTTCTCACTCTTTTCTATTAGCTTGTTCAGAATTTTCTTTCTATATGGTCCCTTTAGGATGCTATCAATTATTGCCCTTTTGTTACTTGTCAGGAATGTCTGTCTGATTATGATTTTTTGTTCTATAGTTCTTGGGTATTTTTTGTTTATAATGACTTTACTCACAATCTTATATACCTTGATGTTTTGATAAATATACTCATCCATTCTTAAGAATACTCCTTTGGATATTCTCTTTAAATTTTTCTTAGTTGTGATATCAGATCTGGAAAGTAGTTTTCTATTGATGTTAGTATTTTGATTACAGCTGATATGATATCTCTGTAAATTTATTGAATTTGGTTTTTTCACTTTTGTAATTTTATTAGAGAGTTCTCTTGTTTGTGTATATTGAGATATATTCTCTTTTTACAATAATGTTTCCTTTTAGAGATATGGTTTTTAACTATTTTGAGAATGTAATTATATAGGGTATTCCATTTTTTATTAGTTGATTCTTGTGTTATCAGATGTTTGATCAAACATTCTTCAATTTTCCTGGAAAACTTTGTCCATTGTTTTGTATTAGTAAGGTGCTAGTTGTATTTATAATTTGGTTTATAATATATCATATTCTTTCTTGTGTTTATATTTCAAACTTTTATCTTTATTACCATAGGAGTATAATCATTACTTATTAGAAAATTTATTGTATTCTCGATGATAGCCTTTCTAATTTGTCAGGTGATAGTTTGATTAATTCTATTTGATTGATTCGACTTTTGCTGTCTTTTTTTTTTACATGTATTCTTATTTTTTTGTGTATTATAGATTTGAAAGATGCTTTCAAAATTGTTGTTTAGGAGAATCTCTATTTGAGGACCTGAGGATTTGTTCGAGGTGATCAGTCTTTTGTTGCTAAATTTGTCTAGTAATGGGTTTGATATACCATTTAAGTCTCTCAAAACTATTATGTTCCAATATTATTGGTTTGCTTCTTGTATTCATTTGTTTAAGGTATTCAGAGTTTTTTGACTTTTCTCATATTTTGGATTTACTGTGAAGTAGATATCAATAATACAGACCTTTCTTTTGTTTGGAAAGCCAAATCTGCTCAGATTAATCTACTTTTCTATATTTGATAGCTGTAGAGGTGTATAGTAATATCTTTTTGCATTCTTAGATTTAAGCCTTGTCAATCATTTATATTTTGTAATGAATCCAGATTATATGGTATTCAGGATGTTTCTGGTGCTTTGATATGCTAGAAATTCATTTGTTTTTGTAGTAACTATTATATTTCAATTCTGTATATAGCATATATTGAATCAGCTTTATCTTTTGTATTCTTCTATAATTCCTTGGTATTTGAAGGTAGCTACTTTTTAAATTGGTGACTAAATCATTTTTACTATTTCTATTTTTGGATTATTATTTTTGTTAAGTGTTTGTTGAAAAGTGGACTAATTTGTGAGGTTTTCTGTTATATTTTCCATATTGTCTTCTTGAATTTTTTTATTTGATTGAGAATATAAAATATCTTCAATAATGTTTTCTTCTTCAAGTAAAGTGCTTATAGCATTTTCTATATTATTGTTGTTGAGTTTATGTATTTATATTTCATGGGATAAGCCTGGTAATAACCTCAAGAACTCTGTTCATATTGTTATCTATTCTATTGATTGATAAGTATAGTTGTTGTTATTGTACTTGGATATTATTTTGTTGGTTTCCTCCTATATTTGAGAGTTGTGTTATTATTGTACTTATTGAGAAGATAGATTCCTTTTCAGCTTGGCTTGTTTCTCCATATCTTTATCTTCTAGGAACATAATTCTACTATTGAGGTCTGCAATGTCTTCTTTAATAGTTGCAATTTCTTTTTGAAGATTTCTCAAAATTATCAAGATTTTGTTAAAAGTATCATGCCCTTTGTGATTATTAGGTTTTTCCTTATTATTATGGTTCTGTTTAACTGCTACTACATAGGAGCCTAGGTATGTTCTTTTGTTTTTAAAAGGATTTGTCAAATTTCTAACTATGTTTATATATGCTAGTCTGTATCTATTGTATAATTTTTCAAATCTGTTTGTTTGTTCATAGTAATATTGTTATCATTGTGCTCTTCTTTTCTTGTGTGGACACTTCACTACTAAATAGTCTGCACTGCCTTATATAGTACATAGTTTAGTCTCAATAGAATTCTATTCTGTGATGGTTTCACTGAGTTGAAAACTTTGTGCTACTGCTATATTTAAGTCTTTCTGTGTTTTTAACTGATGACTGTAAAGCATTTTCTCTTGTATAACATATATCTTGAGATGTAACATATATTTGCCTTGCTTTGTGTACAGATGTGATGGAGGTCAAAGGCTGTAGTGTTTGATAATAAGTTTGTGAGTTTGACTGCGATAGTGCTATAGTTTTTCATTTATTATAGAAACCATTGTACATAAAAGACTCTAACTGAGTTTGCTTTTATGGGGGTACTCTATTTTTTTATGATTTGATCTTTCTTTTCTTTTTTGAAAAAGATAATAGTTACAGTTTGTCACATTTGTTATATAGACATGCTAATGTTGATAATCACTCCATATTTATAAAAGGTTTATTGCACATCAATGAATTTTGTGTCTAATGGGATATCTCATACTTTGATACTGTTTTCTCTTTTCTGTTTTAATGGAGTATTTGCCATGTACTTAAAATATTTTTGATCAATATCTAGTAAGATTATATTGCATGCTTTATCAACTGCCTGTTGGTCTTCAAATATTGCAGTGATATGTTCATCTTCATTTTTTTCCTTACTATAAATTGCCATCAAATCTTCGAAAGAGTTAAGGCTTCTTATTAAATATATGATTTTATGAGTGGATGTTTTTTCTAAAATTTCAGTAGCTTTGATACTAACTTTATCTCTTTCTCTATCATATCTTATGCTTCTATTGAAGATGGATCTTGGCCTAGGTTTGTGTTAGAGATTAGAGTTTTCTTCTGATCTGCTATGTAAGTGAATAGTTTTCCTATAATCTATTATATTTATAGTTGAACCTGATTTGATATCCTCTTCCATAGAATACTCTTTTGCTTTATTTTTTCATCTCATTCCTGGAGTTGTATTGTGGGAACTGTTTCAGTAGTTTTATGTCTTGTTTCCTTTTCTGAAATATAGAGATTTTTGATATTTTGACCATCCTATTAAAAGTTTACTTTGACTTGTTTACTTTATTGTACCTGGGATTTTGTTATATAAAAGCTTGTCTGCTTGGCTTCTTTCCCTTTCTTTGATAAGTATCACATTTTTTTGATATTATTTTTCTATTTGTATACTTTGTTTTCAGCTTGGCTAGTTGTTTTTTCTTTGTCTAAAGTATTTTTCTTTGAAAGTTTCATATTGAATTCTTTGCATGTAACTCTTATGTTTTCTTTCACCAAAAGGTTTTCATTATAGCCTAATCTTGTTTGTAAGTGTCTGCTTCTCAATTTTCTTTGTGAGTATATTTTCCTGTTTGCTTTTTTTTTTCTTTGAAAATTATCATAAAGAAAATTTTTAAGAAATCAGTGATCTGTGAAAAAGAGTTTTTTTTATATCAGAGTCTGGAACATCTATTTAAGCATAAAATTCTTATATAATATATACAATAGACATTTTTTAAGTTTGGGCAAATTATCAATATTAGAATGACAATATAACAAATATAATAATTAACTATAATCATATTTGCTAATAAGGAAGACAAACTCAAGATATTTGAGTTCTAGAGCATCCTGATTAAATCAAACTTAGTAAAAATCTTTGATGCAACATAAGACCTAATATAAATAAAAAAAAGTGAATACTTCTTTCTAAAATTAACCAACCTTTCACTGGAATTCTGTGTCTTTAATCTTAAACAAAATTGTCAAAAATTAAAAGCAAAAATATACTACATATCCTGACTAATATTATATAGATCCAGGAAGTATGCAGTTCTTAGTTTTGATAATGAACAACTATTTCAACAATTATTGCAAGAAACTTTTAATCTTGGTAAGATTATCTTAAATTGCAAATCTATTAATATAAAACTATGCACCATCTGGAATAGACCAGAATATATTGTAGCCAACTGTACTATCAAAAAGTAAAAAGAACAATAAAATAAATATAATCAAAAACAGGTTCACAAATTTAGAAATTGCATAACCACTTTAAATTAGTAAAGTTTACATATATTCACAAATTCATATATTTTTCAACTGAAAACAAATCAATTCAGTAAGACTTACATGCTATTGTAGTTAAAAGATTAAACTATTCCCCAGAAACTAATAATATAATATTAATTCAATCAATAACATCCTCTCAATATAAGACCTATGGGTCAATAGAACAGTGGTTAGCATTTCATGTTAGATTATATGATCTGAATTCAATTCAACTTGAATACAAGACTGATACAAGAAATTGAATCTGTCTATTGGTATAACTATAAACTAACCGATGTTTCTAAATATAGTATCCAATCTATATTTAGATTGTAATTAAGCTGTAATCTGAAATAGATAGAATTATCATAATACATTCAGATTATCAGAAATAGTAGTAAGAAGAATAGATCCCAAACTGGTAGCATGTCTCTCAGGATTAAAACAAGAATTCAACTCATCCGGGAATGCAAATAGCTTAATACAAAACTTATGTATAAAGAAAAATGACTTTTCTATAATAAGCCAATCCCAGTTCTTATACATGTGGCTATGCTGTCTTTTATAGACTTGACTATTAGAAGGTCTTGGTGGGAGGAGAAATCTGCAGACCACTCCAAAGGATCAAAAACTAGGATCCAAAATACTGAATTTGATAGCCTGATAATTAGAATACTTTTAACAAAAAATTGTTCTAGGAATAATTAAGATGGAATCATGTAGCCTTCCAGCTTTGGGATTGGATTGATAGTTATGATATATAATATAGTTTAAATATACATATAGCTATCTATATAGATAAGATTTACTTTTTTTTTTTTTTTTACCTTCTGTCAGGCTAGTTATATGTGCTTATTAAACAATTGTAAACTATACATATAGTATGAATTGTTAAAGCTAAAACTTTAACTAGCTCACTAGTCTCAGTAATTACTAAGTGCAATTTTGAAAGTGATTTTTCACTCCATTAAAAGTTCAGGTGAAGACCCTTTCAACTTTTAATATCATTGCCTACAAGTCACTACTATAGATTACTCTTTGCAGTTCTGACAGAACTAAAAACCCAACCATTTCATTCCGAATCTAACCCCTTTTGATAAGATATCTGTGAGATCTTGATCTTCTAATCTTCCTTCTTCTATTAATGGAGCACCTCTTCTTTCTGGCGATGCAGTTTTAGGTTTTGGACCAGGAAGGCTTGGAGATCTTTTCATCTTATTATTTCTTTGGATCCCCTGTATTCTTTTCCATTCTATGATTTTCTTACATCTTGTATTCCAAATCTTTTTATGGAATTGGTTGCATACTGTACTCTGCATCTTCTTTATCTATTTTCTTGCTTCTTTTCTGATTCTTTTGCCATGGCATCTAAGATCTGCCATTTCGAGAACAAGGTTGCTTCTTATTAATCCTACAAAGAAGCTCAACATATCTTGGCTAGTTGTTGAAGCTTATTCTATCAGCCTGGATATTCACTTATTTATTTCTTCCAATTCTTCCCTATCCTCTATTATGAATCTCTCATTCTTCTCAGTCACTTCTTTTTTTCTTTCTTGTAGAAGTTCTCTAAAATTCTTCAGAACTCCTTCAAAACCTTTGTTCCATGCTTCTTGCATCTGTTCCTTGTAAGCTGGGCATTCTAGCAGGTGATCGATTGTTTCTTCTTTATGGAGACCATATGCAATACATTACACTTGTTTATACAGATCCAGTCTTCTTATTGCCAGCTTACTCAGAGTTGGTAGCTTATCGCTCGTTAATTTAATGAGAAAACTCTTTCTCTGTAAATCTTTGAAAGATGTGTCGCATGTATGTCCATTCATTCTTTCCCATGCTAGATCCCAAGTGTATTCTTATTGTTTTTTGATCTGATGACTACATTTTTTTTCAGTTCTATTCTGTGCTATCCATTGATATACTGTGGTTTTGTTATTTATCTTTTTGATAAATTGTTTTATGGAATCATCTAGTGTCTTGTCTTTCCACTTGATTTCTGTAGAGATTTTGTGGGAAATGAGATCCTTCCATTCTATTGTAGGCAAGTTAAGGGCTTCTTTAGTAAAGTATCTGCTTCATCATTATAGGAATTATTGGAATGTGCCTTGACCTTGGTAAGCTTTAAATCTAGGTTTTTCTTTTTGATCAGCTCTATTATTTATATCCATAATGACCAGTTTTTATCTTTTAGCCATCTTTTATGTGCTCTTTTTGGATCATCTTTCTTGACTGATATCCATTTAGAGATGCAAGCTTGACTATTTGTAAAGATTTCAATTGTACTATCTATTAAAACTACTAGGAGTATTGTGATTATTGCTGTTATTTCTGCTCTTGTTGATAAGGGCCAATTATCTACTCCTATTTGAAATTTACTTTCCTTTCCTGCTTCACTAATTTGAATCCATGCTGCCCCCATTTTCATCGTATCACTTCTATAATCGACAAATGAGCCATCTGAATAGAACGTCAGCTTTTGATTGGACCCTTGATTATGCCAAAGTATCTCTAATAAGTGATCTTGATATACTCCTTCTTTAACAGTTGTTTTGATGATTGTTTTTTCCCAATTTTCTATATTCACATAATCCATTCTGGTGCACTGAGAAGGGTGTGGCAAGATAGAATCTCGTACTATAATCCAATCATCTTGTATTGCTCTTTTTATTGCTTTTTCTCGTGAAATCTTGGGACTTGGTATTGTTAACATCTGGGCTCTTCTGGTACCTTTTCTTGTGTTAAGATATAGTATCATGTATATTTTATTTATATCTTCTTCTATAATACAATTGTTTTTTTGGATACAACCTTCCAAGCAACCTGAGCATTTTATCAAAATTGTTTCCTGGTTGTTTTCATTGTTCTGACAGCTATAATGTTGGATCTTTACTTTATTTCTTGTCCCTTCATGTACCAGTTTTCCTCAAAATAGTTAATGGTTAGAATCCTTTTTGACTACCCATATCTTCTATCTTTTGTCTTGATCAACACTTGCTTTAGGGTATACTGATTCCCATTTTGTCTAATCTATTTCCTAAGATTCTATAAGCTGATTCAGAAGATTTCTGGAGAGCATCTTGTTTATAGTTAAGAACCATTCTGAAATGGAACCTTTTCCTGTTTTTTGAATAAGTTGAAGCATTC
>CAJVPT010004077.1:0-14077 GCA_910592055.1 Acaulospora colombiana
ATGTCAATCCCATAGCTCCAGAGAAATATATATCATTTTTTTAATAATTACATTATAAATTTTATTTTTTTATTATAGAATTTGATGGGAAATTTTATTTTCTTTTTGATTATTCTTTAAATTTCAAAAAAATTTTATTAATAATAAACTTTGATTATAAAGAAAAATCTTTTTGAATTTAAAAAATGAACTTAGTGAAAAAACTATCAAAAATTTTTTTAGGAGATAATTTCACCCTTCTCCTTTTACCACCACCTACAAAACATGAGTTCTTTTTATATTTTTTTATTATTTATAAATCACGAAATTCAAAATTTCAAAAAAAAAATATAAACAAGATTTGTGTAATGATCATGTAATTTATAGTTTGAAAAAACAAAAAATAAATTGTATAACGATCAATCAAAAATTAAAATATCTGATTGTACTATGCGAAAATTCAAAATCCCTTCAAAAAATCCAAAATATTTTATATTAATAATCTAAATTTATAATATCATTAACTAAATCAACTAGATTATAATCTTATAATCTTCCTTCATCACTTTTATTGTTTTTTTTATCAATTTTTTCTCTTTCTATAATAATAAAAAGTTTTCTTTTTTATATTTCATTATATAAATTAATAACTTCTTCTATAATAAGAATATAACAACTATTATTATAATCAGAAATATTTTCATTTTTTTCTAATACTTTTTCAATATTTTCAATAATTTTTTCTTCCTCAAAATCATTTTCCGATAAATTATAAGCATTGGTAACTAGATCTATAATCTCATTATTTGAATAATTATTTTTAAAATAATTTAATTCATTTTTTGAATTTGAAATTAAATATCTATAAATTTTTGCTATTGATTTAAGACTTTCAATATTCAACTTTTATTGTTGTTTTCCAATTATCCAACTCAAAGTAGAAAAAATTCTTTCACAACTAGATAAATTTGGAATTATAGAAAAAATTTTGATTGTAAAATTTTGAAGATAATTTTTGCTATCATAACACGTATTCCACCAAATTAAAGAAGTATCATGATTATTATTATATAATAAGTTATAAGGATATTTTTGAAGCTTGTATCTTCAAATTTGTGATAATAATTTAGTATATCTATTTTTACTATATCCCCATTCTTGAACAATTTTTCTGATTTTTGTCAAAATTAAAGTAAAACTTATATCACGAATTAATGTACCTAATAATAAAATAAATACAGTAATTAATATTTTTATTAATATTTTTAAAAAAAATTATTAAATATATCTTTAAATTGCAGATATAAAAAAATACTATTAATTATAAATCTTGATTAAATTGTTCATATTTAATAATTGAAAAAATAAATTGATATTTAAATAAAATTATATAAATTAAATAATTAATAGTTACCTTTTATTAAAACAATCAATGCAATAATTTTGAAATATCAAATAATCGTTATCTGAAATTGAATTAATTCCAACTCCAACCATTAGACGAGAAAGATAACAATCTGTTAAATTAATATTTCAACCTTCAACTTTTTGAATTGCTTTTTTAATTGGTAAAAGAATATTTGTCAAATGAAATATATCATCAAAAAATTCCCATTTTTTCAAAATACTTTTGACAGTTAAATTACTGATTTGATTTGCGTTATTTTCTAAAATCTTTTAAAAATAAAAAATTAAATTAACACAATAAATATAATAATATTAAATAATATATAACTTATATATTCAAAAGTAGTTCTTAACCTTACTACTGAATAAGCTGATTCATAAACTGAAATCTAATGAGTTTCTACATATTTTTTAATTCTACCTTTTTCTATTTTTTTAATATCAATTGCTTCTCTTAATAATGAATCTTCAATATGCGAAGTTGCAAAATATTTAAATAAAATATTTACTTGACTTAATAAATATTTTACAAAAGAATATGATATAATATTACTTGATAAAAGATTTAAAAAATATGCCATATAAGAAATACTAAAAATAGTTTTGTGTTTTTCATTAATAATTTTTCATACAAGAATAACATTTGAATTATTATCTGATACTATTGCTATAATTTTTTTGATTCCAATTTTTTTTATAAAATTATTAATAATTTCTACAATATATTCACCTATATGATGTTGATTTGATAAATCCTCAAGCTTATATAAGTATTTATGATAATTTGATATATGAATAATAAAACTCCAAATTGAATGATTATTTGAACTTGTCCATCTATCAAATGCTTAATAAATTAAAATTATAAATCAATAAATAATAAAATTAAAAAATAATTAATATATTATTACTTATCTAATGTTATATTTTTACTTTGTTCAATAATTTTTTCAATATTTCTAGGAATTTGTACTACTTCATTTTCTAATAAAATTGATGATAATGGTTTTCTTGAGGGTGTTTTATATTCAGGTTGAAGTGTTTTAAGTAACTCAATAAAATATGAATTTTTGATTGTTGACTATGAGATATCATATATAATAAATGCCTTAAGCAAAATTTTGTTGATTTTTTTTTGATAGCTGAGTTGCAAAAATTCAGATTTATAAAAATTGTCTAATTTTTGCTGTCTTTTTCTTTATTATTATTTGTGTCTTCATTTGAAGAGGGGGAGTTGGCTTCTTTTTTAGCAATTATTTTGAAAAATATGTCATAACGGGTTCTGAACAAGAAGGACATCTATTTATTAAATACTGATAAAGTTTTTGTGATTTTCTATTCTCTCAAAATTTTTTACAATAATTACAAGTAGCTTAATAATGTCCATTACTTTTTTGTTTACCTTTTTTAATATGGTTTCAAACTGAACTATTTGGTCTACCAAATTTGCCTGAAGAAAAAAACATCTTTAAAAATTTTTTTTTTTTAAAAAAATAAGGACAAAAATGAATAAAATCTCATATTACTATAAATAAATATATAATAATTAATCAGGAATTTTTTGAAGTAACTCTTTTGATCAAAATTTGTACATTATGTCTTTACTTTCAGTTATCAAATTACTTATGTCCTTAGTTTCGTATATCAAATTGACTTTCAATTATAAAATTGACTTTCGGTTATAAAATTGATTTTCGGTTATAAAAAATTGATTTTTGATTATAAAAAATTGCCAATCAGTAATAAATTGACTATCAATTATAAAAATTTGACTTTCAGTTATATAATTATGTTCTCTAACTTAAAGTCTAGAGGGGACATAAATCCTTTTCAGTTATATAATTATATCCTCTAACCTAAAGTCTAAAGGGGATATAAATTCTTTTCAGTTATAAAACTTTCAGTTATAGAACATAATATTAGACTTTAGGGACCCATCTTTACCTTAGATTAACATGTTATGATTCTTCTAGTCACCTGAAAGTAAAGATCTTCTAAAATACTTCTAAAACATTGATAGTTGATTTTGCTATTAGCAAACTTAGTATAAAATATTCTAGAATTTTCTATAGTTCTATTTTATCATATATAACTATTATTTTTGAAGAATACTTAAGTTCTGTTTAAGATAATATAGCTTAATAGCCTAGCAAAACTAATAGTATAATTATTATTATTATTTATCTTAGTTTATATTCTCAAATATCATATAACTCAATTATGTATTTAAAGGAGAAAATTCTTTTTCTGGAGACTCCTAAGGATTTATCCAATAATAAAATTATCTTTAATCTGAAATTATTGTTCTACCTCTCCTAACTAAATTATCAATAATAAATCTCTTTATTTATTATTATCCAAACTAGAAACTTTTGCATATCATATTAGAATTCTAACTTGATGTTTTCTTACACTAGTTCTCTTTCTCTATCTGATTTCTAAAAGGTGAATTGAATAGATTGACACCATATACAAAAAAGATATTCGATAAAGGGTTTTTGAAGAGGAAAAGTAAACAAAAAGAGTAAAATATAACTACTACTAAATGAAGCAGATGTTTTTAAAAAAAGTTTTAAAGTTTTATTACTCTCAAAATATAAAGTTTTGGTGAAACACTTCTTTAGAAGTGATGATCAGGAATCTATGGAAAAGAGTTTTTTTTTTTTAGTAAAAAATTATTTAAAATTATAAATATTATAAAATATAATATTGTTTTTTAAATATAATTTTGAGATATATTCATAAAGCCTTTTAAATTTTTAAATAATTAAGTTTATAATTACATTAATTATAAGTTTATGTATTTTTTTTTTATGACTGATATAGTCTTGTTTTATTATTTTTTCAAATTATATTTATATAGAGTAATAAAGACTATAGTATAAGAATGTATATTTAACAATAGTAAAACTTGATAAGCTGTATACTACCTTATAATCTATTGTTCTTTCTTTAAGAAAAAAAAAACTAATATGCTGAGATTATGCTAGTTTTCATATAAAAAGATAAATGAGTAAAGATATTTATTTGATATTTTATATATTCATTTATATAACTATTTACTATTTTGATCAAGTCTATAAGAAACTACTGTAGTGTAATTGGGTCTACATGTTTTTTATCTTTTTATGCCCTATTCTTTACTTATTTATTCTATCTTAGTATGTATTGGGGGTTTTTTTTATCATAAACTTTCTTATATCTTGTCTTCTATATACCATATAAGAATTCTTTTTATTCTCTTATTGTGTTAATAATTGTACTGGTTATATTTTTTCTGCTTACTAGAATTGTTACTAATATTTTTTATATTTTTTTCAGAATCACCCTCTTTATGAAAAGTCTAAAAGTTCTAGGGTTGTCCAACTGAACCTGTCTGTATATAGTTTTTCTGAAGTTTTTCTATACTGCTTCTTGATATATAATTATATATATTTGATCAAAATTCTATAAAATTTTTTTTCAAAATTTCTATATTATTATCATATAGAAAGAGATTTGCCATATCTTCTACTGCTCCATATTTGATACACTTGTTATTTTTATATATCAGAAATATTTATTATATAGTTTGTTTTTAGTTGAAAGTTCTTTATACTAAAGATTGAAATTGAACTTTTTTATATAGTAGTTTCTATCTAATGTTCTATGTTCATTTATTTTGGATAGATATATGCTATTAAAAGTGTATTACCAGTATATATCTCTGAGTTTCTTGTTAATAAAGCTATTTTACATTCTATTTAACAATTTTCACTTGGTTAGCTTAATAGTCTTGTTAACTTGTTTTGCTAAGTCTTTGTCTGAAATGTCTATTTATATTATATTCTAGATTATTACTACTACTAATAATTCTTGATGTTGTTTTTTTATATTGATAATTTTCTAGTTAAACTTTATGTTAGATAAGATAAAATCAATTCTAGCTAGTCTATCAGCTTTCTTATTGAGAGTGTATGCTTTTTACTTTATATAGGATTATATATATGTATTATTATTTTTGATATAATTCAAGATATTTATAATTGCCTGGCTAGGTTTTTTTCTTTTTTAGAACCTAGTGCAATCCATAACTTCTGTCAAGTTCATAATTGCAATTTAACTATTTATGTATAAATATATTGTAATGTTTCTATTTAGTATGCTTATTTCTATTATTATGGCCATTAGTTCTATCCTTGTTAAAGAAATATAAAGTTATACCCATCCTTGAAAAGTATATTCTATTTTTGTTTCATTCTTAATGATCAAGCCAAAGTCCATATATAGTCAGCCACTATGGCTGGATACTGATCTATCTGTATAAATTATGGTATATCAACAGTTTCTTATTTGTTGTTGAATTACTATCAGGGTGTCTAATTCTGTTTATCAAGATTGAAGATTATACTAATGTCTATTACTTCTAGTTTATTGTTATCAATGTTGATCTGCCAGAGGGTTTTATCTATCTGAGAAGTTTTAATAAGATTTTTTAATTACTTGGTGATAGATTTTGAAAAGATTCTATATCACAGCATGTTTATAGACTATTCTTATTTTTTTTGGTCGAGATATATAATTGTTTTATGGAAATTTGGATTGTACATTGTTTTTTTGTTATTAATATATAAAATTTTGATGGTGTATCTTTTTTTTATCCAAAGTACAGAGTACATCCTATATATCTTTCTAGTAGTAACTATTCTTCTACCCTTGTATAATATATGAAGACTACTGTATTAGGACTGTTGTTGCATTTTTTTTTGCTTATGACTATTTTATTCTATTTAAATATGACTTCCCAATGTAGTTTATAGGAGTTAGTCTTTGCTAATAGTCTGCCTTGATCAAATGTTAAGTGACTGTGGATCTTATTTCTATTCTATCTTATACTTTGACTATAATTGTGAATCTTTCTATAAGATTTTGAAATACTTTTTTTTCTTACTTTGTTTATGACATTCAATTCTCTTTAATGCAATAATCATGTTCTTGTGGAGTTTATAACCTATTCAATAAATATTATATTGTGTTTTTTTAATTTTATCTATATTGATTGTACATGGGTTCTGGTATTGTTTCTTCAATTATGCTATTTGTTTTTTTTATCCTCTGAAGGATTGTAAACTTTGAGTTGAAGTGAAATTGAAAACTATGTTTTCTTAGTATTCATAAAATATTATTTATAGTTCAAGTTCTATCTTGATTTAAGGAAAGGCTGAGTAAGGTATATTGTTATTGCATTGATCAACTAGAATAAATTTTATAGGTTTTGTAGTTCCATCCTGAATATTTGCCCTAATATTCACTTATTTTTTATTTTTTCTAACCAGTTTCTTGTATATAATTATATTTGTCTATCCCATATATGATTTATATTATGTTGTATAGAAGAGTGTTGGGAAAATATTAGTGAAACCATATTTATGTTTGTATTTTGTTACAATTTTTTCTATTAAAAAGTTATATGTGCTTTTAAGTAATACTATATTATTGAACAGGTATTCTTTATTAACATGAGTATATGGTTTATAATATATTTTATCTGTTTTTAGTAGTTGCTTTCTATCCTATCAGCTTGTATATTTTTTTTACTTTTTTAGATATGAGCTGTTTTTTATAGTCTTTTTTTCCAGAGCTGTTCAGCTATATATCTAATATTCTTATTAGGGTACCTGATTTATTACTTTTGGGATTCCTTTTTTGAGAGTGAGATTTCTTACAAAGTCTTTATATTATCTATTGATAATTATCAATTGTGACTTTATGGGGTTGATATTATGTTATAGAATTCTATAGTTATATCTAAAATCTTTTTCATTTTCTTTGGTTTATTCACAAATTATGTCATATTATTTATGTATGTTCTGGCTTTGATATTTAAATATCTTTTATTGTATAGTTTATCAAATGTCCTTCTTTATTTTGATCATGTATCTGTATTCTCTACTTAATAATTCAATTTTTGTCAGAAGGGGATCATAAAAAAAGTACAATAGTAGAGATAAGATTATGTTTTTTTAATTGGTACCAATGAGTACTTTGTAACACAGACTTAGGCTATGTATTATTATGACTTTGTTTTCTTTTTTCCTGAGTAGTACTTGTATAAGGTTTATTGTTTTCTATAATATCTTGATACAATTTATAATGTATTCTAGTATTTTTGTATTGATAGAATCATAGACTTTTGCTATGTCTTGACTTAGAATCTATAGTTTCTTCTTCTTCCTATTGTAGTAGGCTGATTGTCAAGTCTATTACTAATGATTAAAGGCTCGCATAACCTGTGAATAGAAGAGTCCATCCTTCTATTATACACACAAAACAATACCAAAATCAAGGCAGAGGCATAAAAAGATTTGGGTGAGTCTCAAAGTAGTTTTTCCTAAAACTACTTATAACTTCACTGTTATAACAATCTAATCAAAAGATTCGTCTTAAGCTTCATCATTTTATTAAGTCATTGAAAGAAGTTATATTTATATATTTTTATACATAAGGCTATTATATAATCACTATGGTTATTCTAGTATTATGTCATACATAAATTATTTCGTGGTCAGCTAATTTTTTATTACCTCAGCTCATAGTTTTTTACCCTTTTGATGTGAATGGATTGTTTATATATTCTTCTATCTTGTAAGGAGTATGGTGATAGTCAGGAATTAATTATTTCATATAGGCTTTGATCATGTCATGATTGTCAATCACATGATCATGACAAAAATTCTGAACTTTGTCTGACTTTTTTGATCTTTAACATTATATATTTATTCTATTTATAGATTAATTATGTATATAAGAGCTTGTGTACTACTATTAGAAAATACTATCCAGTTTAATTAATTGAGGATATCATACTCTTGACATATTTATAATAGGTGGTTATTGATGATATTTGTGAATATATTTTTTTATAATAAGTAATATGATAGGTCTAATTATTTTAATTCTGTTGTATCAATATATAGATTTTGATATAAGATATATGAGTTCCATGTTCTATTCTTTTAGTATTTCCTCCTGTATAAGGATTTTGTTATAGAAACTTACTAGATAGGCTAGTATTTTCAGTCTAAGATGTTTGTAGGCCAGATATAATATATTATATTATTAGGTCCTAGTATTGATTTGAAATTTTGATTATTTATTGTCTTTTTTAGTTTTTATGTAATAATCTATTTTGATAGTTTGTTATATAAACTAGCTTGAATCTTGTTTCTTAGTATATACTATCTTATTTATTTAAAAAAACTATTTACTGATATAATCTTTTTGAGATAGATCTATATTGTAAAATATTTTAAGACTTTCTTTTTTATTTTCTCTGGTTTTGTAATTATCTCTATTTGATAACTTTTTTTTACAATAAGTTTATCTATTACTATAGATTTATTGGGTTTCTCATAATATTATTTATCATTAATCTCTTATTGTCTTGCAGCTATTGTTTTCTCCTTTCTATGTATTATTGTATCTTCTTATTTTTTTAAAACTTGATTATTAATTTGACTATAGTTTTGTATTGTATTATGTGTTTTTTGTATACTTTTTTCCAGTGATCTGATATTTTGTAGATATTTAGATTGCCATTTTTCTAGTTCAAGAGCTAGTTTCAGAAAGTCTTTTTATATCTTGAAAGATTAAGTACTTAGTTTGCTTGTTGAATATATTTATGTATCTTTATAATATTTTTTATAGTATTTGGATATTTATGATCTTTCTATATATTGTCAAAAACTTTTCTATGTTTCTATTTATCTTCTGAAACTTTAATTTGAATATATATTTACTTGCTGATATCAATATGAATTGTTTGAAGCTATGTCAATGCTATCTAGACTCTCTTATTCAATAATGTTTTTTTTCTATATCTCTTGTTCAATTTCATCTCTGAATTTTTTCTATTGTTTGTTATTTGTTCTATACCAGTTATAGTAATGGTTGTATATATAAATTTTTTGTTTTCTATTCTAGTCAAGTTACTATATTTCTATTCTAATAATTATAATTCTGTGATTACTCTTGTATAGAAGATTTGGGTAGTTCATTATATATAAATTACTTGTTTGTCATATACTTTGCAAGAAATATCAAATTTGATGAATTCTACTGAACATATCTCTTCTATTGCTTCAGATACTATATATACTGTTTGTATAGAATTTTATATTTTGGAAGTATCTCTAAGTTTCTGAAGATTAGCTATTCCAGTAGTTTAGACTCTAATTAATAGTTATTATCTATTTTGAATGTTATGTTCTATCCTTATTCTATTCTCTTTATTGTTGTTCCCTATACTAGTTAAAATTGTATTATTTAGTAGCTAAATTATTGCTGAATTTAATTAAATTTAATAATAAAAATATTACTGAATTCTTTTCGATTGCTGTCACTTGGCATAATACTATTTTGGCAATAAAGTAACAATCAAAATTTCAGCAATCAAAAATTTAACAATCAAAAATTTAGTAATCAAAAAAATCAATATATTTACAATTTGGCAAAAAATTTATTAACAATTTATTAAATAATTCATTAACAATTTGGCAATAATTCATTAACAAATTATTAAAAATTCAATACAAAATTATTTATTGACAATTCAATAAAAATTTAGCATTAATTTATTAATAATTTACAAAAAATTCATCAAAAATTTATCAACTATTCATTAAAAAATTTGACAACTATTTATTAAAACTATTTATTAAGAATTTAACAACTATTTATTAAATTATTCATTAAAAGTTCATTGATCATTCATTAAAAATTTGGCAACTATTTATTCAAAAATTTATAAAACTTGTGAAAAAATTTTTACTTTATTGCTGATAAATAGTTGCTAAATTTTTAATAAATAGTTAATAAATCTTTAATAAATAATTTAATAAATAGTTATTGATTTTTTAATGAATAGTTAATGAATTTTTAATGAATAGTTTTGATAAATAGTTGTTGAATTTTTAATAAATAGTTGAAGAATTTTTGACAAACTATTAATAAATTAATGCTAAATTTTTATTGAATTATTAATAAATAATTTTGTAACAATCTTTTAATAAATTATTGCCAAATTGTTAATAAATTATTGTCAAATTGTTAATGAATTATTTGATGAATTGTTAATAAATTTTTTGCCAAATTGTTAATATGCTGATTTTTGTAGTTACCAATTTATTTATGTTATTTTTTTGTTGAATTAGTTATTTTTTGTCAAATATTATACAAGTGGCAGTATGTTAAATAATTTTTTATTGAATTATTTATTTTTTGTTGAATATTACATGAGTAGCAATATGCCAAATAATTTTTTTTTTGACTAGTGCTAGTGAAAGGTATATCTTTATTATCCATAATTTGTATTTTTCTTGAAAGGCCATATCTATTACTATGGCTCTATCTTCTATCTCTTGTTTTCTATATATTCTAATTGCAATGTCAATATGTATTACAATGTATATCCTATATTCAATTTTCTCTCAGAATTCACTAAGGTTATTAAGTGATATTCTTAATATTTTCAGTGTTTGGTCTGGTGGATGTCTCTATTGATCTTCGTGATAATGATGATTTTCTACCTATTTTCTATACAATATTTTATCTATAGCTCGTACATGTTCTTTTCTATTATAACTCTTATATCATATATTACAATTGTTCAAATTAAATAATTAGTTATAGGTTTTCTGTCAAAATATCTATTATTCTTAATTGGATTGCTGTTAATATTTTGTGTTGTCTATTTATAAAAAAGTTAAATAATTAGTATTATATTGTTTATTTTACTGCTTTTTTCTCTTAAAGAGGTTTGTTGAATTAGTGTCTATTATGATATTGGATAGAATTGTATTCAGTTAAGCCTATCTGTTATGAGAGTTTAATGTAATTAATGGCCTTTTTCATAGTTAAGTTTATTTTGTTGATTTGTTGTTGATGCACTTCTTGAGTTTTCCTGATATCTTGAATTCTTATATTGGTTCAGCTGTTTGCTTCTCTTTGCTAATAGTTGTATTCTCTTCTAGTTTTTTCATGAGTTTATTAATACTTTCAAGATAATTGTTGGTACATTCTTATTTTAAGATACCCACTCTCTTATTCAGATCTTAAAAAGCACTTTTTATTTCTTAATATCCCTTTAAATTGTCAATAAAGTCTTTTTTTTTTTTTTAACACTTAACATGCCTATTTTATTGATTGTATGCAAATATATACTTTGATTTACAGAAAAATTTTGTAAACTATTTTCTATATTTATAGCAAAACAATAAAATCAATTGGTAATAGGCACCCACCGCCATTTACGGTGGGACTCAATTTTCTTATCCCTTTTGGCTTGTTGTACCTATATAGGAACTAACATACCTAGGTACTACTAATGTGTTCAGTGAAGATGTTGAAGATATTTAGAGTCTATGTTCTTTTTATTAATTTTGTTATTTTCAAGACAATGTTAATTTTGTCTTGTATATATTTTTGATGACATATTAATGTAACTATATATCTATCTATTTACGGTAAGCAAGTAGACTATTTTACATATTGTATATAGGATTATTTCATATTTTTATATATAAATAGGACATACAATACTATCTTTATTTTTCCTAGAACATTTTTATAAAGTAATCTAATTATTAAACTATTGTATATATTTTAACCTATATTAGAGATTTTAGGTACTTCAATGTGATATACAAATTATTTCTCTCACCAAGGTTTCCTGATAGATGGGTATGACACTTGTACCTTATGTTTTTATATAACCTACCGGTAGAGGATTTACACTTCTTTCCCAGAATTTTCCAATTCTTTAAGCTCAGAATCTGTTTCTGATTGGTTAAGGATCCATAAACTCAACAGGCACAAATTAGATTTATTCCAGTTGTGAGCTCAACCATATCAAGTTTATGATGCAGGAGTGGGTATCACCTACTTATAGATCTGTCTGATTAGGGTAATGATCAGCTATGAGTGACACCAGGTTAACAGGTTATACTAGCAAATTCCTGTCTTCAACAAGGATTAACAGAATTTTTTGTAATTTTGCCACTTGAAGGACTTGAACTAGAATCTTGTGATATGACCTATGGAGTGCTAACTACTGCACTATTGACCTATAGGTCTTCAATAAAGTCTTTTAGATATCTTTATAATGTTAATTGACTTGGAATTATACCCATACCTGAAAATATTTGCATAGTTCTAAGGATTATTATCAGTTTTATATGTTAGGATTGAAGTTTATTCTAAGAAAGGAATAAAGAGAGATTCTTGAGTTGTCAAATCTATTGATATGTTGTCTTAGGGAAATAAACTTTGATTTATTAAAGCAGATATACAAGTTATATTTTAGTGAGTCACAGATGAAACATAGTTTGATTTTGTAGTAAATATATAGTATTTTAGTTCCTTTGATTACAGAGACTAATAATTTGACTTTTATAAGTTTTTCTCTGATCTGAAAGGTAAAGATGACAAATCTTTTAACCTAATTGTTGTTGTTATAAGAGATATAAACTGATTTTACTTTTGTGCTTATAATAATTATATCAGATCTACTACTGTTATATTCAGTGATAGTTGTGTAAGGGTAATACTATGACATTTTCATTGTTATTTGATTTCATATATTTTATAAAAGGGAAAAGTTTTATATAAGTAGAAATTCTTAGTAATTAACTAGTTTTGGTCAATTTTCACATAGTTAAATATATTAGAGAAAGTACTATTGCTATTTGAAATAGACCTGCTTTTGTAGAGTTATATAATCAATATTGATTTATTTGTTGAAAAATCTACTAGATTAGCTTTCATATTTAAATAGTATGGAAGTTACTTTTTTGAAATCCTAATAAAGTGATTTTTCTAAATTTAACATTTTTATAGTTTGTGATATTAATCTTATATTCTTTTTATACATTATTTTAATTGTCAAATATAGCAGTAATGTAAAGTTTTTAATTAGGAATTTATATCTCATATATTTTAAAAAAGAAAGATACTCTATTTTTTGTTTAATAAAGTTTTTTTTTTTGTATGGATGTCTGTCTTAATATTAGTTTTGAATTGATGAAAACTTTCCTTAATACAAATGTCTTTTGTTGATTCTGAGTATTTAGTGAAATAATTGGTTTTTCCTTAAGCATCATAACTATATCTAACCTAGCTGATAATATCTATTTACTTGTCTTGAGTCTATATTGCTTGGGTGATCCTATCTTCTGACTTATGAACTATAATAAGAGAAATTGTTTTGCTACTTATAAGATCTACCAATAGTTTTATGGCCTGCTTTATTTTTTTTATCTCTATCTTTTTTAACTATTTTGCTATATTACTTCTACTTTTTTTTTTGTTTGTCAACTTTTTTGAAAGTGTTGTTCTAATATTGAGAGTGTATATCTAAGTTGAGAGATCAGTATTGTCACTTTGCATTTTTAGATTTTGCTATTGTTCTTATTAATTCTATCAATATTGTATTCTGGTATTATCTGTCTTATTAAACTTCTCAATTATTTTGTTAAGATCATTTTGGAGAAAGATAATACTTGATAGCTAAGAATGAGTTCACTTTATGTTTTTGACTAATAAGGAATTTTTAATGGTTGGAAATTTTTTATGAAAGAGTTTTTTTTTTTTTTTTTTAACCCGCTGTCAGGCTAGTTATGTGCGCTTTATTAAACAAAAGTAAACTATACATACA
>CAJVPT010004078.1:0-14077 GCA_910592055.1 Acaulospora colombiana
TATCAAGCTACTAGGAGAGCATAATATTGTTCCTCAAATCTGACTTAGAGTATCTAGTTGAGATTTAGTTTTGTTTAGTCTGAACTAGCTTAGTGGACTCCTTATATTTTTTAAATAATATAGACTTTCAACAAATAATATACAAAGATAAGTTAGTCAATATATGAGAAGGTCTGCAGATTATTTTGATATTTTTTCAAGTATCTCAATAAAAACAAGCTGTATCAGCATGATTACAGATTAAAAAAAAAAAAATTTATAAAAAAAATTTTTTTAATTAAATAAGTTTTTAATTTTTTTTTAAACACTAGCTTATTCTAGCACCATTTTATATGTTTTATTAAAATCAAGATATGTCCTAGGAACAACTGGGATGAGTAATCATTCTTACTGTCTAGAGATTTATAGATCAATGAATAGTATAAAGAGACATCTATTTATGTCTTATCCAACCAGAATAGGATAACTATATAACTATCTAATATAGGACTGTCTTTCAATTCTAACTAAGTTATAAGAATTGGAAAGTCTGTATCTTTACTTCAGTGAAGTAATCCCTACCTTAAACCTATCTCTGAAAGTAGTACTTTTTAGAACTTTGATCTATCAGATGACCTATTGCTATTCCTTATTAAAAAAACTAATATGTCAAAAACTTGCTTGAATTATCTAGTACCACTGATATTGGAATCTTTATATGAAAAGATCTTATTAGAACTTAAAAAGAAAAAGAAAAAAAATATATTTTGGGACTTATCCTATATCTTGGCCTGTCTTATTATTTGATTGAGGTTCAGTCTTATATGAAGAATGTTATATCATTTGATTCCTTGCTTATCTATAGCCTATCTTGTAGTTTTAGCATTGTATCAAGCTAAGATTTATCTTTTTATTGACAAATTTTTGTAAATAGTCAAGTTCTTCTTTTTGTAGTATAGTTTAATGATCTGTTTATGAATGGATGTACTCCTTTTTGTATTTAATGATGTGATAATGTCATGTTCTATATCTATCTGTACCAATATATATGACTCATGATGGATATCAAATTCTTATAGGGTTGAGAAAATACATTTAAACACATGGAGTAATCAATAGAAGCCTGTTTATTAATCTTATTCAATATGTTTCATATTAATCAATCAAAATCAGTAGAATTTGTACTACTCTAAGATCAAGCTGGAATAAGTAAAATTTTTCAGAAAGCTATGAGGTAAGAGCTCTTAAAGACTACACAACTAGTCAAAAGAAAAGAATAAGTCTTTTGTCTAAGACAAAACCTCCATCTTATCTTGTTTCTCTACTTAAAGAAAGTGGTGACAGGTACTTTACTGATAGTTCTTTTTCCTTTAAGAACTTTCTTACCATTGATAATAAAGGTATAAGCTGAACTTTATAGATCACAAGAGTTCAGTTTATTTAAAATTAATTGTAAATAAAAAGGAAAGAGTAGGAATAACTCTTGAAGGTTATCTTCAGGTTAATTTAAGAAAAGTGTTAAGACTTTATTAGTAAATAAGTATCAAAACTTCTTATAAACATCTTTTTGTATATGGTTAGATAATTAACAAAAAGAGTTTTTTTTTTATATAAGTTTTTAAGAAAAATAATTTTAATATCAAAAGATAAACAAAAAATATATTACCTATATTTTTCAAGTAATAAAAATATTTTTTTAAAAAAATATTAAGTTTTTAATTAAACAAAATTAAAAAAATTAATAGTATTATTTTAATTAGATTATATATTTAATTTATATAAGTAAAAATATATTATAAAATAAAATTTTTTATTTTAAAAACTTAAAATAATATGTTTTTTAAATAGCATATGAATTTCAATAATTAATTAAGTTTTTTAATAATTTAAAACTAAAGAATATTATAATTAGTTGAATTTTTTTTTAAAAAAAATTTATTTATTTAAATAAAAATTTTTTAAAAATAATTTATAATTAATTTTTTTTTTAATCCACTATCAAGTTGACACAGCTTATTTTTATTGTGTATTTTAAAAATATTATACAATTTAAAAGATTTTTATATAATAGCTTACCCATTTTAAAAGTTTAACTTCTCTAGATGCAACTTAGAAAATAATATTTTGCTCTCTTAATAACTTGGATTATCCTTTAGCTATCAAGTTTATTACTTACAGATCATCACTGTAAATTATTCAAAATTCTAAATGGCAGATCAAATACCTAACCACTTTCCCCTTTTCACTATCTATCTTTCAATAATCTCCTCAAGGTTTATACTTTTGAATTGTTCTTCAAAACTTGATGTCATTCAGATCTCTTATCAATACCCAAAGTCTTTTTCCATTCAATTACCACTTTGTAGTATTCATTTCAGATTTTTCTCTTAAATTCTATTGCATTCATTGGTATAGTCATCCTATAGCTTTCTTTGTGATAAATGGCTTTATCTTGTAGTGTAGTTTGAGAAAGTCTTCAATATCTTTCATTTTGTTTTTATACATACAGTATATCCACATATTATTTTAAAAAGACCCTGTTCCTATTGCTATATCTCATTGAACTATATATTAACTACTTGATGTATAGCTTCTTAATCTTTATTATTGTCCTCCACTTGATCAGTAATATATTAAACCAACTTCCTACTTGCTTCATTCCAGATGTCTAGTCTTTCAAAACTTATTGTTGAATACAAGAACAGGTAATCAGTTGTTTCTTTATAGGTTTTACACTTAATACAAATGGTTAATTTATAAACTTTTGCTTTTCACTTCTTGAGTATTTGTAATATCAGAAGTTTGTTATGAGAAGATTTATCAAAAAACTTTTATTTTTGTTATTTTTGAAGGATGTATATAATATATAATGTATATTAAACTGGCTTCAAAAAACTATTCAGTTTATCTTGTTTTTCTCTTTAATCCATCTATTTTGAATCTGTTTTTGATTACTCCAGTCAAGGCTGATCTTTTTATAACTCCATTCTTTAATGAACTTATAAATACCAATGTCAATAATCAGGTCTTTTCATGTAGCTATAAAGAAGACTGTATCTATTTCTGATATGTATTACTATTTTATTGGATTTTCTTTTCTAACTAATTTTGCTAGTGTATTTGCCATATTGTTGAAATAATCTTTTTTATGTGCATGGACCTTTTCTAGTATTAAGATAAGACTTTTTTTCTTAACTAGATTTTTTATCCTTGTTCAAAGTGACCAGTTAGCTATTTTGATCCATTTTCTAAATAATATTAGTAATTGTAATTGTATAGTATTCCATATTCTAATAGCTACTTTGCCAATTTGTAAAAATAGTGACATTAGTATCTTGAGATAGAGTGTAGAGTACTATCAATATTTCTAGTATTTCTACTCTTGCTGCTAAAGACTATAACAGTCCTCCTACTAAAAATTGATTGACGATGGTATTGTCTTAAGTC
Source organism: Acaulospora colombiana (assembly GCA_910592055.1). Taxonomy (NCBI): domain Eukaryota; kingdom Fungi; phylum Glomeromycota; class Glomeromycetes; order Diversisporales; family Acaulosporaceae; genus Acaulospora; species Acaulospora colombiana. The sequence goes on from CAJVPT010004078.1 coordinate 3,427, forward strand.
TAAATTCAAATGAAACCCATATACACTCTGTTTCAATATCTTCTATTTCTTTCTTAAAGGACCCATTAGTATAGAAAATAAAGTTTTTATGTCCATTGTTTTGATTAAATTTAAAAGTATCAGTAAGTTCACTAATATGTTTTTTTGAGTAAATGACCTACTTTATTAATAAAATATACCAGTTTTCTATCATTACTTCTTTATATATTATTGTTTTATTCCAAGTGTCAGGTCTATATTGTTTTGAGTTATCAGGTATTTAATCTGTTGGGTTGCCAGGAAGTAGTAGTAATTTTCTTAACTATGTACTTTTAGACTTGTTGAGTTGAGATAGGAGATATGTTTTTTAAGGTAAAACTATTATTATTAGCTTGGATAGTCTAGATAATATAAGGTCAAATTATCAGTATGATTATAACTGGATTAGTATGGGATGAAAATTGTATTTTCTTAAGCTTTTTTGACCTTTTCTATCATATTTTTGGATAGATTAATAGTGATTTTCCAGTAAGTCTTTTTTTTATCCAATATATTTGATAATTGGTCTATTCAAATTTCATAATTATACTATTCTAAATTTCTAAGTAAACTTTTGAACAAATCCTATTTTTTTGTGACCTGAGAAACAACTTGCTTATACTATCTGGAAATACAATCTTTTCTATTTCCAAAAAATATTTGGATTGCTTCCCATTCTCTAATTGTTCCTATAGTTAAGTTAATTAATTGATCCAAGAACATTATATTATATTTTTTAAGGGATGCTATAGCCTTTTTATAATCACTCTTTTTAAGAATTGACTTAATAGAAAATAAATCACCCTTGACTTGGAAAAGGTCTTTTTATCTTCAACTTTAATATGTGATTTGAAATTTATTAACAAGGACTAAAGTAGTAGTAACGAAGTTACTTTTTTCAGAGAAAACAGTTTTTATTGGATATTTTAAGATATTTCTAGACTCCCAGTGTTTCAACTGATTCTGTTTGAGATAAATAATAATTATTATTCCTGGATTTTTAGGATTGTTCAGTTGACAGAAGAAAGAAATTATATAACTTTCAAGTTGGATTTTCTATATACTCTTAAGACTTAATATCTTTTTATTATAACTATAACTATTTAACATTATACTACAGATGAGGGCTTTGTTCTTAAAAGTTTTTCTATATATTACTGTAAGCTTATTGCATATCTTTTCTTTAATATATGTGTGTTGTGTATAGTATTCTATCTGAGGAATCAAAACTTTATTGATAATATATCTGGCATGTTTCTCAATTATAGTTTTTTTACTGATTGCTAGATTTACAGATCTAATCTCAACTTTTAGCAAGTTAATTGTATTCTTGCTATTATGTCTTCTTTCAAATCAAACTTCTAGAAATCGTGCCTAATTATCTTTGCTCATTTTCTTGACTTCTGTTTTGTTAATACTAGCATTAACTATTTCAGTTTTCAGCTTATTCCAATTTATTGTAAGTAAAATTGACTTCTCACTATTAATTTGTGAATCATTTATTATATAGAATTTTCAGGCCTCTTCCAAAATGTTCTCCATATCTTGTTTATATATAGCTATCCAAGTTGTATTATCCATATATATAATAATCACTTGTTTAATAGATAGTTTCTTTTTAACTTTTGGTATCTGAAATTCAGGTATCCACTTTTCTTTCATAGTATATTCATAATTCTGTTTATTTTGAATTTTGTAGAGCAATGGGTTATAAAAAATTTACCAAAGTAATGAAGATATTGTTTTCCCTTGATAAATACCATCCCCTGCTATAAATAGATCAGAAAGTTTAGTAGGGAGAATTCTCTGTTCTTAAAAATATTAATAAGCAGTTGTCTTATTACTAATAAAATTTGAATTCTTGACATTGTTTTTTCCAACTTTTCAAAACTAATTGTGTTATAGGCTTTTGCCATGTTTTGAAAAAGTACCCATAATTCTTTTCTTTTTTCTTTGGCCTTTTCACATATACTATTCAGAAGTTGAATGGGTTCAGTAGTACTTTCTTCTTGTAGGTTGACAAAGTTTGATCCTTGTAAGATATTATGTTTTGTGAAGATAGTTGTCAAGTATTTATTCACTATTTTGTTAAAACAAGGTCTCATTTTTTCTAGTAATACAATGGTTTAATATTTTCAAGCTCACAGTATCATAGTTTAGGCTTGAGTATTGGATATACTGTATGTTACTGCTTTTCTATTTCTTAAATATTTGGTTATTTTTAAGAACTATATTAAAAAACTATATTAATATAGCTTTTCCTTTGGATTTAAATTCTATAATATTTTATAATTGATCTATGAGAGGCCAAATACCTTTTTGTCAAGAAGACTTCTTAGTGTTTCATTAAGTTCTTCTATTGAAATTTCTTCTTTTAAAGAGAGATACCATTCTGGTTTGATTTATTCTTTGAGTTGATATTCTGCTTTCTAATCAAGATCTAGGGTTTTGAAATTGGATTTTCTTTTCTTGAAGGTTTTTTGATAATAGGTCTTGACTTGCTGGTTAATAGTTTGTGGATTTGTAGCTATATATATTGAACTCTTGCAGTCTTGTATTAGAAGTCTGGCAATCACTATCTTGGATTATTTTCTATTGAGAATGCAGTTCAGCATTCATTTTTGATTGCTTTTGAGATCCTCACATCTGATTTCAAGAGCACATTTGATTTGATTTTTGATATAGAGACTTTTCTTTTTTTTACAAATTGTATATAAGGTCAATTCTATTTTAACAATTTGTTTTAACTGTATTTCAATATCAGCAGCATTTTGAGGAGGTGATAAGTCTTGGATAAATGCATTATTATTTAGAATATAAAGCCTATTGATTGCTATTGAAATCTCTTTCTTAATAGAAGGTTCCCATATTGCTTAGGCTTTTTTGAGTAGATAATAAATTCTATTAGCTTTTCTATATGTATTAAAGTCATGTTTAGGGATAGTGCTTTCGATTTTGGATTTTCTTTTGAAGTTGAAATATACTCTTTTTGTCTTTAAAGTCTTAAAGGCTTTTCTAATAATAGTAGATTCTAACAGATATCTGGTTTTATTCAATATTTGTAATACATTGAAGTTACTTGAGAGCTCCATATATACTTGATCTTTAAGATTGAAGAAAACAATATCTGTCCAGGTTCTAAACTTTTTCCATTGGATATATGTAGAGTTAGCAATATCTAGAATTTTAATATCTTTAGTTCTTTATAGTTCTTGCTCCTTTTTTTAAGCAAGTTATCAGTTGTTAAACGAATTATTAGAAGTGTATGGTCACTGCTGGTTGAAGTTTCTATTGATATATTATAAAAATCCTATAATTTTTCAAGGTTCAGTTTAACTGTGACCCAGATATAATTAATCCTACTATAAATTAACTTGTTTGATCATGTAAAAATACTGTTGCCTTCTTTCTTCCAAAGCCTTTGAACATCTGTGAAATTCCAGTCTTCTATGAAGTTAAATAATCCAATTTCGGCTCTTTTGTATCTGATATATACTATATCTTATTATTAATAGAGGACCAATCTGTTATAGGATTACTTACAATATTAAAGTCTTCCATAATAATTACTTCAAAACCTCTTTTCTATTTTTAATGAATTTTCTTCTATAAAATTTGTTGTAGATATTTACTTTTTTTCTTGTTAGAAGATAAGTAAACTTGAAAAATTGTAAGTTTACTCTTCAATGACAAGAAGCTAGCTCCTATTATATAACTCTCTATTTTGTCTATACATGTTAGCTTTCTTTTATATTTCTTTTTGATTAAAAAACCTATTTTAGAGCCTTTAGGTTTGCTATCGTTACTACTATGAAAGAACTTATGTGTTTCTTGAAATTTGAAAACAAATGCATCAGATTCAAATACAAGTTTTGGTTCACAAATTTCAAAAATATAAATATCCATCTCTTGGATTTTTTTCCAAAGCCTTTGTTAATTAAATATTGTATTAATACCTCTTATGTTGTATGTTTTTATAGTTATAATATTATTGATGAATAGTTTGATGTCATTATTTTAATAAAGGATATGGCTTTTTGATATTTTGATAATATTGGATTTTATTGGTGAAATGAAATCATTTAAAGAGCTTTTTATTTATTTATTTTTTTTTTTTAACAGGCTCATGCCTAACTTTATTGATTTCCAAATTACAAATTTATATTGCGCAACACACAAATATATGAATGTATATTCAGAAAGATAAAGATAATAATAAGCTAAAGTTCTTCTAAAGCTACTTCGAGGCTTATTGCCCTTTCTTTTTCCAAAGAAAATCCAACATCCCTAGAGCGTACTGGTGTTATAAATGAAAGTAAAAGAAATAAAGGAAAAATTTGACAGTCATGTGAAATATGTCAGTCCTGTTTCTTAATATATATCTGTCTTGTTCTAATTCCCTTGTAAAAAGTTTGGAGAAAAACTTCTACTAAGTTTTTATAGAGATAAGGTGAAGATCAAAAGGGAGACTGTATAGTTTTAAGGCTTATGGGGAGGGAGTAGTTAAAAAGGTCCAGGTGATATATTGGTATTTGCATAATTGACTTGAAAGTCTTCTAGTATATTGTCAATTAAATCCATTCCTATTTAAATATAAGTATACTTACCTATCTGTGCATCTTATTTCAGATTTAATTCCTTATATAAAAGACAACACCTAGCCTTGTGGTTGATATACCCTATTGATGGCTGTTGATACTAATGATTAGTGAGGATCTTTCAAACATTTCAACCAGCTTGTACATCACTGCTGACATTTTCAGACTCGAGTTTTAATTGGTGTAATGGTGTTAACCTTTCAGTTTTCCAGCTCAGGATTTTTTGAAGATAGGATGAAAACTTCCTGGGTTACTTTGCACATAAGCTTTACCACTGAGTATCCTTAATGACTCTATATTTTCTTTGGCTTAAACTTTCCAGGTAGTAGAGATTGAAACCTACCTGACATACAATCAGGATATAGGCAGTTCTGATTTGAAAAAGGTCAATTAAGTATCTTGTGACCTTTACCATAGTTGGACGGACCCTTTCTTGTGTCCAATAATGTATCAGTACTGTATCTTATATTCACCTGTATTACCACATATGACTTATGGTGGACCCCAGGTTCTTATGGATGTGAGAAAATACATTCAGACACATAAGATGGCCAATAGGAGCTTATTTATCAATCTTGTTTAATGTGTTTCATATCAGCCAATCAGAATCAGTAAGATCCGTGCTACCCAAAATTTCAGGATCAAGCTAGGATAGGCAAAATTCCTCAGAAAGCCATGAAAAAAATAGCTCTAAGAGGTCACAGACCAGTCAAAGGGTAGAAAAGGTGAGTCTTTTAACTGGAACAAAACCTCTGTTATCTCCACTATAGCTAAAAGGTAGGCAGTACTTTACTGTTAGTTTTTTTCTCTTTAAGAACTTTCTTGTCATTGGTAATAAAGGTGAGAACTGAACTTTGCAGGTCACAAGAGTTCAGTTTGTTCAAAGGAGATTATAAACAAGAGGGAAAGGAAGTGAGGGAGTTCTGAAAGAACTTTTTTGTATTGGTTTAAAGAAAGTAGTAAAACTTTATTAACAAAGAAGTATAAAAACTTCTTGCGAACATCTTTTTGTATATAGTCAGAGGATTAGCGGAAAGAGTAATACCATTTAAAGAACTTGTATTATTTGAGAATTTATTGTTATATATATTATTATTTGTTGCACCTGCCATTGGATTTATTATTTTCTGAGAAGAGCTGTATTCTTTTTGGGAGTCCAGTTCTTCTTCAAGAAACTGTGGTTGGACTGGTATGCTTTATAATTATTGGATTCCTTATTTGTATCCTGGTCAAGAAGATTTTTTAAATTGTTGCTCCATTTTACTAATTCTTGTATTCATTTTTTCCAGATTAGCTAAGATCTGTTGCCAAGAAGTAGACCTATTGTTTTTAAAGTCTGAGTTGTCTGAACTTCTAAATTCTCAATTAGTCCCCTGATTTCATCTCCTGTTTAAGTTGATAGATTTATTATTACTACCTATTAGTTGAACATATCTAGCTTTTTTGGATCTAGGTTCTTGCCTTGTTTTAGTTGTATATATGACTGGTTTGCTTCTAGTCTAAATATATAATTTATCCATATTATTGTTGAATTCATCAGTTTTTTTTCTAGAGTTAAACTTCCATCTTGGTTTTCTATTGCATCTAATATCAGTTCTTCCTATTTCTTTATCTGTCTATTTAATATCTAATTGTATTGATTCATTATTTGATTCTGAAATATTCTTGTAATATTATCTATCAGATGAAAGGTTTTGTTATTTTCTAAAATATTCTTTAGTACTTCAAGTAAGTTTATGACTATGCATAAAGATATGTTACTTTAGAACTTTTTCCAGATCTTGTAATAATACAAAAGATATAACAATATAGTTTTGCCTTCTAAGTATACGTGGATTTCTGGAAGTAAAGCATGTTTCGACCTTAGTATTTCTAATTGCTCAAGTCATTAGACTAGTAAAGTATTATAAGTACCATATAGTCTTAGAGATTGTGAGTTGCACTACTTGATTATTTGATTAATTTTTTCATCATCTGGTTTATATTGAATGAAAATAGTTCTAATAGTTTTTTTATTAATATGAATTATCTATTTTTTTTCTAAATTCTTAAACTATTGATGAGATATGAAATGAGCTTTTATTCTTCTTTGAGAATATGAGTAATTATAAATATAAATATTTGTCATATTTCTATATTTTAATAAGGTAGCTTTACTCTCTTGACATGAGTAATTTCAATCAATATCAATTAAAGTGACTACTAATTAAGACTTTTCTTCTTTAGTCTTTTGTTGGAGAATTTTTTTGTGTATCATATTCTTGAAGTTTATATATTTTTTCACCTTCAAAGAAATAACAGTAAAGTTTTCTCCTTTCTTTTTATTGATTGTTTCTAGGTATCACAATGCATCTTTTTCTTTCTTATAGCAGAACATAGTTCAAGCATTTGTATTGAAAAAGTCTTTAAAGGATTAAAAGTCTTTTGGTAGGCTTGATGCATTTTGGAGATATTTTATCCTTTTATTTTCTAATTTTCCTGGAAGCCTAGACATAAGAATCCCTATTTTGTATTTGATATTTTCTTTAATATAGAAGGGATTAATACTAAAAGGAAATGGTCTATTTCTTGTCTCATAGGCAATTGTTCTGCAATATTATTTTCTTTAATCTTTTTTGTAATCTCTTCTATCTCTATTTGATCTTTTACTTTCTTGTTACCCATTTCTATTTCAGTATTACTGGAAATTTCTACCGTTATGAATGATTGAACATACATGTCATTTTTTAGGTCTGTATTATAAGAATTACTATTCATCATAAATTGGATTATTGATATTTCATAAGAGATGTATTGTGATTGTTTCTCTTACTTGATTAGATCAAAATATTTATTTTCTAGATATGGAACTAGAAAATTTTCATCTTTCCTTTATCCTTGAGTTCACAGATATAGAATGTATTACTTAATAATTGTGGCTTTGACAAAGATAGTCTAATCAATATTTAGAATTCAGGCAATAATACTATCTAGAATTGAGTATCTTTTTGATTCAGGGGTAGAGTTCTGCATAGTTTCTGGAGTAGTAGCTATATTGAAAATAGCTTGTGTTGTCCAAAGTTTTTTATTTTGATCAAATTTGTTTAATAGTCAAATCAGTATATTTATAATAAATGCTTCCCTCTTTTTTGTAACTTTTATTATTCTATATCTTTATATTGATATACTTAGATCACATGATACAGAAAAACTTATTGACTGTTTTGGTAGATAATGTAGTCTAAAGTTTACATGTCACCAAAAGAAACTGTTATTGTTTTGTTATCACAGATCTTATTTGGAAATGATTGACTTTGTTTATCAAATGAAAATAGATATGATGTGAAAGATTGTAAACAAAACATATTTGTTTTAAAGTTTATATTTGTCATGTGAGCTTGTTGTGGTGAAATCATAAATGTAACAGATTTCACATTATGTATTTTAGGTATAATTGGTTGTTGTGTTATTTTGAAAATCTATCCTGTTGAGCAAAAAAAAACTTAAATATCTTCCTAAGTGTTGTAAACCTTGAACTTAAACTAATTTATCAACTGGAATTATTGCTTGCAAGACTTCTCTTGGTGTCAAGAAAGATGTCATCCTATATTGACCTGGCTAAGAGCTTGTAAAGTTGAGGTTGGGCCTAAAAAGCTTACTGTGAATCAGTATCCTTATATTTTTCTTTTCTCTGTAAAGAAAAAAACTTTGTGCAGGAAAGATAGATTTTCTTTAAATCTCTTTAATATTTGTTATCAATTAGTTGTATATAGTATAAAGCTTGTTTAAAAGCAAAGATTTTTATGTATAAAAGTATTTTCTTGTATGTGTAAAGCTAGTTTCTCTTATTTTTTAATAAAATTACCAAAAAAAAATTTTTTTAAAAAAACTGGGGATTAGTGAAAAGAGATTTTTTTAAAAATAATTTATAATAATAAACTATTGATAATAAATAATTTTAATAGATAAAAATTAATAATATCAATTTATTAAAAAAATAAAATATTATTTTTTAAATGTAAATTAAAGTATTTAGTTAAAACTTTATTTTGTTTAATTTAAATTAGCTTAATAAACTTTTTATAATTTTTAAATAATATAATTTTTCAAATAATAATATACAAAAAAAAAATTAATTATTATAGAAATAATCAATATATATATATATTAATAAAAATTATGACCTGTGGATCTATAGCACAGTGATAGTGCTCCCAAATTGCAATCACAAGGTCCAAAGTTCAATACCACACAAGGATCAAGTAAAAAATTAGTCATTAGTGGCATAAAGATCTCATCTACACTATGATAATGATCTGATACCCCAACATGGCCATAACAAGTAATCAACTGCCTATCATGCCTATAACAAGATAAAAATCAGTCTAATGTGCAAGCTGAAAATCAAAACCAGTTTTTAAACAAGGCAAAACTAAGTAGTATAACATTCTTGATCAAGATTGATTCTATATCTGAGTGGCAAAGTTGAACAGTAAGGTAAAGATGGGTTCCTAAAAGGGGAGACAGGAACATATGTCAAATATCCCTTACTAGAAAACATTAAAATTTTTAAATCAATAACTATAAAAAAACTACCTACAATTGTTTTTTATTATTTAAATTATTGATTTATAATATTTCCTGACTTTTGTCTCTATTAAAGTGAAGAGTCATGACTTTTGTTCCTCAAAAAAGGACATAAGTGATCTGGAAATTTTATATGCTAAATACTTTAGGAATCCATCATTACAGTAAGGTATTCTGACATTTAAAGAAACACAAGACAAGTTCCCTTAAGAGGCAAATATAGGTTGCTAAAAAAAAGACAGATAATAACAAAAGAAACAAAACAGGCCCCTATAAAAATATTTGCATTAACAGGAGTCATAAAAATCCTATATAAGAGACCCCTGATACTGATGGTACTAGGTATCTTAAACAAGTTCTTAATATATTAGTCTCCCTATACAGGAATAGTAATTAGTCATCCAATGGACTATAGTTTTAGAAAGTATCTTTTCAGTTGAATGAGGTTTAATAAACATAGTTTAAAATTGGATAGTACTCCATTAAATTGATAAATTAAAATATTCCCAGATCCTCTGACTTTGTTAAGAATTAAGAAAAAATCCTATACTAGATGGTCACATAATTTCCCTATCCTGGTTGGGTGAGATATAAATAGATACCCCTTATACTATTCGTTGATCTGTAAATTCTTAGACAGTATAGGTAATTACTCATCCCAATTGTTCTTAGGATCTATCTTAATAATTAATAAAGGTTCCAATACTGATGCAAGAATGAGCTAATATATTAAAAAAATATATATTTTTTGATAAAAATTAACAGATCTAATTTAATAAATTTATTAAAGCTTTTAGAATTTCTTGTAAAATAAATTAATACAAATTGAATTGTAATTATATAAAATTTACTATTTTTATATTCTATTTATATTTTTATATCTTATATACTGTATCTTAATTCAGATTTTAACTAATTATTTGCAATAAATCTATTTTTTTAATATAATATTAATTTCATATAAATATAGATAAAAAAATTTTTTTACTATTTTTTTATATTATATTTGAATTATTCTATTAAAAAATAATAACATATTTAGTTTACAATAATGATCTGTAAGCAATGAACTTGATAGTTAAATGATAATTCAAGTTATTAAAAGAGTAAAATATCCTCTCCTAAGTTGTATCTAAATAAGTTAAACTTCTAAGATGAACGAGTTGTCATGTAAAAATCTTTTAAATTGTATAATATTTTTAAAATATACAATAAAGATAAGTCGTGTTAGCCTGATGGTAGATTAAAAAAAAAAACAATAATAATAATTACATATTTAGTATCACAATTCAAAAACTCTTTCAATATTTTATTCTATCGAGTATTCTTTTTATATTATCTATTACAATATACTTATAAAATATTTATATAAAGTTTTAGATATTGTTTTATCTTACTAGACCATTTTTTTTTATATAATATTATAATATATGATTGTTCCAAAAGTTTAAGTCTACTTACTATATTTT
>CAJVPT010004079.1:0-14076 GCA_910592055.1 Acaulospora colombiana
AGGAGAAAAAGCAAAAACAAGCTAATTTACAATAGGCTTCTTGAGACCCAACCTCAACTCCACAAAGCTTTTAGCCAAACCAGTGCAGGTTAATACATTTCTAGACACTAAAAGAAATCTCAGAAACAATAGATTACACTGATAAATCAGTACAACCTCAAAGCTAACTGAAACCCAGAAGGATATCCAAGTTTCTTTGATCAAACAGCTAAAAAATTATAACAACATAACAACTCCAGATCAACCAATTCATATTATACAAACATGAATACATTAACCTTCCATCTAGTTGATATATATCAAAGCAAGCTGATCCACCTATAACAAAATCGTAAGATGTAACAGATCAACAAACTAGGATATGTGTGATCAACTAGTATGTGATATTTAAAGCAAAATTAACAGTTGATCATAGCCAGTTACATGTTAATAAACAAATACTAGATGTGTAAAAATATAGAAGCCATGTGTCATAGACTCTTTAATATTAATATAGCAACTTATTGCCATACACATCAAATGGAAAAATAATATATAACAGTATTTATCTGATCATATGGGTAAAAAGACACATACAATAACAACACATATTAAAATTTTTGTATATTGTATGACAACATGTCAACTAAAGAATAAATAATAATCAGGATTCTAGAGAAAAGAGAAAAGGAGCTATTGAAAGTATTAGGAAAGATAGTGTCTTATCAAGATCCTCAGCAAGTACTCTGAGAAATAAGAATAATATAGCATGAGTTGAGACCAACAACAAATAATCAACTCACATCCCTGCTGAGTCAATACATGTTTTTTTGTTACTAGATAGTATTATTGCCAATCTATTGAAGATAGACCCATTGGTAATAGCAAGCAAGTGTATGCTATGGCAATATATTCTTACTCTTTGAGAAAAGAGGTAAGATAAAAAGAAAGATTTGGAAGCACCCATGCTATAAGAAAAGGTGTATAATATGTTGATAAGCAAGTCAGTAATACTAGTATCAAGCTTTAATCAAATTGAAGTTTCAATTATGGAAAGAATCACAATAGAAGTTCAATTAACTTCTACAGAACTTGAAGAAGCATACTCCATTAAGGAAGTCATAGTGGAGGATAGAGAAGTGATAAAACAAATAGAAATAGAAGTGTTAAAAGAAACAGTGCAGAGAAGCTGTATTACAGACAGTATGTCTTATAATACAAAAAACAGAGTTCAAGGGACAACAATAAACCCATTCTTCATTAAAGAACAGGGATCAATCAAGGGAGGGGTACTTCAAGCCATGTTGTTAGAAAAAAATAGAGAAGAGGAAATTATATATCTCAAAAGAGCTCTAAAGATACCTAAGCAAATAAATCCCTTCAAAATAGAATTTATCAATGGCAACTATTGGATTACATTTGACTTTAATGAAGAAGAAGATGCAGCAAGATGTCTGGAGGCTGTCAACAAAAAAGAAGCTAATAACTTTACACTTAGAAAAATGGACAAAAATATGAGTACATAACCAACCTTTCAAAGATATGCTTAGAACAAAAAGTTTTTTAAGCCAGAAAACTTTCTATCAGCTAAAAATAGATCAAAATATATTACATTGGTAGATACAGATCACAAGCTTGATAAATATATAATTAGACAAATAATGGAAGAATTTGGAGAGATTATTAATATCTATGAATATAGAACATCTTTCCATAAAAACAGTTCAAAGTTCAACTTTATGCTTACCGAGAACATATCAACTTGGACAAGGAATAGGTAATCAAGATAAAATCTAATCAAGTACAATTTGTAATAGCCTACAAGAAATAAGATAATCAAGAAATTACTCAGATTCTAAAGAGAGAAAGAGATATTTCTTAAGACTTTATAGAGTTAATGAATTATCTACAGAATTTATAAAAGAAGCCTTAAACCATACAAAGACTAAGGTCTTTTATATACCCAAAAACAAGATCACCTTGATATTAGAAAACTATGCAGCAGTGTACTTCGAAAATGAAAAAAATCTAAGAGAGACACTCTAGCACCAAATAAAGATCAACAATAAAGGGCTAGAATAAAGTGCAAAGAATCATTATTATCACAAGGTATCAGCTGATCCGGCTAGATCAGGCAATGCATATATAATAATTAAAGAAGCAAGGGAACAAGATTGCAAAAGCTGAGATAGAGTAAGTGGAGATAAAGAAAGTAATGAAAATATCATGGCAATTGAAAAAAAAACTATACCAGCAGTAAGACTCAGAAGAAACAATAGTCAGTCAGAAAACAGGAAAAGCACAATAAGGTCTATATCATTAGTAACTAATAGCAATAGGGAGTCACTAGGAAGGTGGAGAAATTAGGAAGTGAATCAAGTTCTACACCAGGCTTTACAATATTCCTCAGAAACAGATAATGAAACTTTGAATATTAGGTGACATCAAAGGTAAACAACAAGACAGGAAACAAAAAGAAAAAGATTAACTGTAAAGCAAAAGTCAAAGGTAGCCCAGCTGAGCAAAATATTAGAGAAGTTTAGCAAATGATTAGACAAACTAGAGAAAGGTTCACTCAAAAGGAGAGTCAACCATTCCTAAAAGGGTGCACCAGTCCAACTACAGAAAGAGAAGGAATGTCAGTCCACTATTCTCAAGTCAAAAATACAAAACAAGAGCAAAGCACAATAAATAGAGAAGAACAATAGTAGGTAGCAGTAAAGTAATCAAGATCTTGATACTTTTCTGCAAATAGAAAGATATAAATTTCTAGAGAAAAATAGAGAGAACCAATAGATAAAAAAAACAAAAGAGAAAGATATATAGAAAAGGGTAATTAAAATAGGGACACACAATATTAAAGACATTACTGATAGTACAAACCAGTATAGTCTTATAGAAGAAATACAGGAACAAGGCATTGAAATAATGGGGCTATGTAAAATAAAACTAACCAATGCAAAGGCAAAATAGACTTTCCAGAAGAAAACAACCTTCAAGCATTTTTATAGTATCAATAAAGACACTTTATATAGTGCAGGAGTTAGTCTTTTGATAAGAAAAGATCTGAAAAGAAAAGTAACTTCAGTAGAAAAGGTAGAAGGATACATTATAGCAGTTAATATGCTCATGAAATGAAACAAGATATATATCATCCAGATCTATATCCCCTCAAACAAATATAAAATATAAAGGTACAGAAGAAAGTACAAAGCTTCATTAAAGAAAAGAACAGACAAGGCTTTCATATAATAGTAATGGAAGACTTTAATGCAGCATACAACTCTGCAGAAGATAGGGCTCCAACATCTAGAGCTAAATTTAAACTATCTTGGCACCCGGAAATACCACTATTCAACTTTTTGAATGAATAGTCTTTCTAGATATATAGACTATATGGGAAGGAAAAGATAAAACTCCAACAAAATGGAATGCTACTAGCAGTAGTCAGATTAATTATATATAGATATTTTAAAGCCTTACAAACTATTCAATACTTAGATTCGACAACCAAAATATGAAAGAAACAACAGAAAGTGATCATACTATACTAATACTAACAATGCATAATGTCAATTTATTTACAAGAGATACATAAAGCAAGCCTTCCACAAAGAGTAAACAAAGAATTGATATAAAGGGTCAACACCTGAACAGTGAAAAACATTCAGTAAAAGCCTGAATCACAAACTCAAAATGACAATAGATCCATTGTTTAAAGAAGAACTGGAGAATAGTAAAAGAGAAGCTCATACAAATAAGATCTAGAAAACTTTTGAAGAACAAATATGCAGGACGGCATATAACAAGCTTATGACCAAGAAGCTATTTGCTTTTCAAGAAAAATATCATAGGCATGAATCAGAATTTATCAAGTACCAGAGGGCTCTTCAACTATTCGCACTCTTTAAAAAGGCAGAAAGTACACATGATCCAATCAAATCGCAAGCCCTTAGCAAGGCAATTAAAAAATACAACATTACTTTCAGTCCTAATTATCAGGTCGAAAACTATTGTATCCAATATAGTATTTCCCAAATTCTATGGAAACTATTAAAAAAGGATATACAGAATGAAATAGAAAGCTTAAAACTCACTTGTCAGAATACAGAGGCAAAAAAGACAAGTGATGCTATAAAAAGAGCCTTGAAACAAAGATGTGATGACTTATATAGCAATCAAAGAAGAATGGGAAACTCCTTGACTAATAGAGAGTGAGTCAAAATAATATTAGATAGGATCAAGATTAAAGATGGAGAAAAGAAATATATAACTATTAAGAAGAGAGAAATTGAAAAAGAAATAAGGAGATATCATCATGAGACATTCAAAAAATGAAATGCAATTTTGATAGTCTTACATAAGATTGGAAAAAGGAATACAATTCTAAAGGCTATATTAATAAAAAATGGTATAAAGACCTACTGGAGTCAATCTCCCAAGAAGAATTACACAAAACTCTTCAAGGACTTCCCATAATAAAGCCCTAGGAAGATTACAAATCAGTTATGAAATACTAAAAAGACTGGGTCAAGAAGAAAAAAAATATCTTAGAAAGATACTTAATTGCTTTTTAAGATGAAAAGTTATTCCAATAGGATGGAAGCAAAGTTATATATATCCCATAGC
The DNA here is from genome assembly GCA_910592055.1 of Acaulospora colombiana. Classification (NCBI taxonomy): domain Eukaryota; kingdom Fungi; phylum Glomeromycota; class Glomeromycetes; order Diversisporales; family Acaulosporaceae; genus Acaulospora; species Acaulospora colombiana. The sequence continues at coordinate 4,609 of CAJVPT010004079.1, forward strand.
AAAGCTAAAATCATGGAGATACAAACTCCTCAATATCAGACCAATAGTATTATTAAAAGTCACACAAAAATGGTTCATCAAAATCCTCACAAATAGATTAAGAAATATCTGCAAGACTAACAATATACTAAGAGGACCTAATTATGCAGGCTTAGTAGAAGAAAGTACAGCAGAACTGATTCAAATTCTCAATATCATTTGTGAAAAAGAAAGAGAAAATAAAAAAGAGTTATAGATACTTTTCCAAGACACAGTAAAAGCATATGATATCATTAGTCTGAATATGTTAATTAAGGCAATGAATAGAATCAAGATACCAAAAGGTTTTATCCAAATAATAATGAGTATATTTTAAAATCGAGAATTTAGGGTTATATTTGAGAAAGATCTAATTGAAGTAATTACAGCAGAAGATGAGATTGATCAAGAAAAAACTATCTCATCACTAATGTGGAGGATATTCTATAATCCTTTATTGTGCAAGATTCAAAATTATGAAACAAAAGACTACAAAATGTCAGTGACTTGAAATCCAGAGTTAAAGAGAAATATTGAAAGAAAGATAGAGTCAAGGCATACAGCTATTACATTTATGGATAATACAACATGAATAGCAAGATCCAAAGAGGATATGGAAAAGATTTTGGAAGAAGCAAGAATCTTTTATAGGGCAAATGACTCATAGATTAATAGTAGCAAATCAGTATTAATTACTATTAACAATCCCAATTAATATTCAGAAGAGGTCCAAGCAAGAGTTGACAGAAAAGTAGTTAGAGAATTGGATAGAGTTGAACAGACAAGATTCCTAGAGATTTGGACAGGTAACTAGAAATTTGCTATCAAGCTCAAAGAACAGATGCTTAAAGAAATCAATATGGTTACCAAGTTTCTAAAGAACAAAAAGTTAACTGACAAACAAGCACTTTATATTTTGAACAGAGTTTTAATATCTAGAATCGAATTCAGAATGCAGCATAGTATACTATCTTGGCAAATGTGTAATGTCCTAACAATAGTATATAAAAAAATATTCAAAAATAAGGCCAGACTATGTCGATCTATATCTAATAGTGTAGTATATTATCTCAATTTAAAGAGTATTTGGATATTGCAAAAAGAAAGTCAGATAATAGAATTGTACAATAGGTTAAATGACTTAGGACTAGTTGAAATCACAACAATCATCAGATTAAAGCAATCACAGATTAAGTACTGGGAATCTCTCAACCTACTCACATGTAACTTACTAAATCATCTTCTGGAAAGGGACAACTTTACATTACAAGTACTGAAACTGACCAAAGATATGGAGGTAACTTTTTATAGCTGGAAGTGGAATAATATCTTTAATTGGAGTACTAGAAATAGTTCAATTAAAGATTATCTGACAACAAAAGAATACAATAAAGCTATTCCATCACTCAAACACAATAAGTTAATATACATGAATTAACTTATCAACTATGAAACTAGAGAAGTATTGGATTGGCAAATGCTTCAACTCTTACAGAAGACAAGTAAGGAACCTATTCCAGAATAGTACTTGTCAATAACAAGGGAAATGTGAGAAAACAAACTAGAACAGCTCACAAGAACTTGAAAAGAAAATTGATTAAAGTGGAGTTTAGAATATCTAGTACTCAATCTTAATCTTGATAAAATGCAAATTTTGGATAGTCACCAAGAGCAATAATCAGTAACAGCAACTTGTTTGGGAAAAGTTGATTCTAGATAATAATAAAGAATGTATTAAAATAGATTATTTCAAATATGACAGCTCCAAGGAAAACTTAAGATCAAACCTGATATGATGCCAGGGCTACTCAAAAGGGATCAATATTGAAAACCAATGTATAGTATAATCAAATATAAAACAAATATATATAGTTCTTTATCTTAATACTAGAAAATCTACAAGGAGAGTTCAACTTTTAGAAATTCCTTGTTCTAAGGTAGCACTAGAGGAATCAATAAGTAGAACAATTCATATAGACTCAGTGACTATACAATATGATAGAAGGCAACTGGAAGAAGTAGTAATCGAGAACTGGGAGGAGAAGTTTATTAAAGAGACTATTAAAGAAGATGCATATCAAACCCATTTGATTGAAATATTCAGGCATAACAAGGGGAATAATAGCAATAACACAATGATCTTTTACTCTGATGGATCTCTTGTTAATCATGAAAATAAAAATATGAAGATGGGTATAGCATGGATATAAGTTAAAGAAGTAGAAAGAGAAAGCAAGTTTCAAATAGGAGTAGCTGATTGGCCTTCATCCACAAGAGCAAAACTAGTAGTAATAGTCACTATACTACTAGTAGTACTAATTAATAGCAAGGTCAAGATTCATACTGATAGTCAAGCTTGCATCTTCAAATAAAAAATTATAGAAAAGAAGCATCTCAAAAAAATCTACAAAAGATGGCTAAAGGAACAAAATTGGTCTTTGTGGATACGAATATTAAACCTAGTAAAGAAAAAAGAATTAGATTTAAATCTTATCAAGGTTAAAGTATACTTCAACATTCCATATAATGAGAAAACAGATATTTTAGCCAAAGAAGCATTAATGTTCAAAAATAGAATGGCAAGATCTGGACTCACTTAAGATTATTACCGAAATCAAATAGTAAGATATAGTATTGGATATTCCAATAAGACAGTTTGTTAAAAAAATCAATGCCAAAATAATAACGCACCAATGGACAACCCAAAATAGAATAGACAAAAAGTGGGGTCATCAAATTCAAGACCAGAACAAGCACACATAGGACCTAGTTTGAGAACAAATGAATAATGGGCACACGTGGAATACCTTCTTCAAAGAATTATAAAGAAAGAGCTTTCTTGTTAAGATAACCAGTGATAAGCTACCCATGTTAACAAAGCTAGCCACAAGAAAACCAGACTTATACAAACAAGTAAAATTTCTTGCATGTGAACAGCAGGAAGAAACAATAGAACACTTGCTAGAATGTCCAGTATATAAAACTCAGTGGCAAGAAATTTGGTAGAAGGGTATGGAAGATATGATGCAAGGTTTCAACAAATTCCTGGTAGATAGGAAAAAGGAGTCAGAAAAAAAAGAGATAAGTCTAGCAATTGATGACAGAATAGAAAGAGGAGAAATAGATAAGAAAATAGCTCAACTGATAGAAATAATCTCAAATACTAGTCGAGATATATTTAGCTTTTATATGGGACTGATTAAAAAAGATCTAATAGATAAGATAGTAGACTCGAAGTGCTATGGAAAGAGAATCAGTAAAGAAACAAGAAAGTGGATAATAAAGATGCAGAAGAAAACACATAACCATTTTAGAAAAAAAATTTAGAATGTTAGATACGAAAAGATGATAGAGTGGAAACAGACATTGGAAATTAACAGAGGTGACAAGATCAAAAGGCTGACACATCTACAGAGACAAAGAAATAGGACCAAGGTACCAGGAATTTGGTCATATCAAGTATCATTAAAGGAAGAAGAAATGGAAAATACAATATTCAAACAGGTCCTGCAAGATGGGGTAAAGTATGGGATGAAATGGTTGGATTTTAATCTCTGTCAAAACTCAAAAGAATGATCTGCAATAGTGATCTGCAGGCAATTATGTTAGAAGTTGGAAGGGTATTTACCTGAACTCCTAACAGAGTGATAAATTACTTCCAAAGTTGCACTTAGAAAGGTAAAACAATCAAGACAAATGAGTTAGTTAAAGAATTAGCTTTAGCACCTCATGTTATATGTATAGCTTACAAATGTTTAATAAAACATATGTAACTAGCTTGACAGATGGCAAAAAAAAAAAAAAAAAAAAGTAATAGCCTACCAATGGATAACTCAAGGTAGAATTGAAAGGAGATGGGACCAGCAAATTCAAGACCATCACCAATACACGTGAAATCTTGTATGTGAACATTTTAATAAAGGACACATATGAAACACCTCATTTAAAAGCTCACGAAACAAAAGCTTCTCACTAAATTGATCAATGATAAGCTACCAATATTTATAAAGCTGGCTATAAGAAGATTAGATCTTTACAAGCAAGTGAAATGCATTACATGTGGCCAGAAAAAGAAAACAATAGAACACTTGTTAGAATGCCCAACTTACAAGACTTAATAGAATGAGACATGACAAAAAGGAATAGAAGAAGTTTTAAAAGGATTTAGAAAGCTCTTAAAAAAAAGGAAAACTGAATCAGAAGAGAAAGAGTTAAGCTTGAGAATAGATAATAGAATAGAAATAGGAAAAATTAATAAACAGATAGCAAAACTGGTAGAAAGAATTTCAAAAACCAGTCAGGACACACTTAGCTTCTGTATAGGACTAATAGAGGAAGAACTAGTTATCAAAATAATGGATTTGATATGTCATAGTAAAATAATTTAAAAAGAAGCAAAAAAATGGATAACGAAGATGTAAGAAAAAGTACATAATCACTTCTGAAAGAAAATATGAAATGCAAGATATGAAAAGGTGATTGAATTGAAACAAAAGTTAGGAATCCACAAATACGATAAGATAAAAAGACCATTATATTTATGAGATCAAGAAAAAAAAAGCAAAATTATAGAAAGTCAATCCAGTGAGAAACTAATATATAAAGAAAAAAGAGTCAAAGACAAGAAATTGGAAGAAATCCTATTAAATAGAGTGAAGTATAATATGAAGTGGTTAGGGTTTTGATCTCTGTCAGAACTCAAAAGAATGATCTGCAGTAGTAACCTATGGGCAATAATATTAGAAGTTGGAAGGGTTTTTACCTGAATCTCTAATAGAGTGATAAATCACTCTAAAGTTATACTTAAAGAGGTAATACAATCAAAACAAGTGAGCTAGTTAGAGATTTAGCTTTAGCATTTTATTTAATATGTACAGCTTACAAATGTTTAATTAAATACACATAACTAATTTGACAGAGGGTTAATTTAAAAAAATAATAATAATAATGTGTAACTTTAAAAAAAAAAACTTTTTCTACTAATCCCTTGACAATATAAAAAAAGATGTCACAAAAAAGGTTTATATTTTTCTGCTAATAAAGTCTTATTACTTTCCTTAAACTAACTTGAAGGATAACTTCAAGAGTCTCTCCCAACCCCCTCTCATGTTTATATTCCTTTTCAAACAAAAAACTTGAATTCCAGTAACCAAGAAAAGTCAAGAAACACTTTTTTTACCTATGGCAAGAAAGTTCTAAAAGAAAGAAAACCCAATAGTAAAGTATTGAAAACCTATCTCCTGAAGCAAGAGTGCAACTAAAGGTTTTGTGCAGTGAATGAATGGGCAAACAAAAGCCTAAACCATAAAACTTTTCTTACCACTGTTTCTATCCTCTTAGAGTTACTCATTTTTCAGAGTTTTTGAGAAATTTTACCTACCCCAGCTTGACCTTGAATTTTGGAATAACACAAAATCAATATAACTTTTGTTAAAGGTAATTGGTTGACATTGTCGTGGGCTATCCCAGCGAGTCCGTCGCTAATCCATAGCACTTCGCATAATCCAGACTTCTTAAGAATACTCACAAATGATACAAAAAAGAGAACACCTTCTATAAAGAACACTTAGGGAAGACAGAGGTGTGGTGATTGACTTGACTGAAGGTAAGTGACTCTTTATTGCGTTCTGTTTCTTTGGTATATCACTAACTTTTATCTCTATTCTCAATGAGGGCTGTTTTTCCTAACACATTCAACTCTGCCTTTTCGGCATACATTGATAAGCTATTTATACTTTTCTATCTAACAATGGCTATCTACTTTACAATTGACTATACTAACCCTAAGCTTTGCTAAACTTTCTATACTTTTCAATTACACACAGTTCCCTTATCAGTACCTGAGTCTTATCTATAGTTTCTTACCTTGCGACACTTAATCTTTCATGCCAAACTTTCGGGTTTTTGGATTCTAGACCATTACGCGTATATCACGTCACCTACGTGACTCATAACAACATAAAACATGTTGGTAATAGAATGTAAACAAGCTCCTACTGGTTATATCACATATTCTGATGATGTTATTGATAAAAGAAAAAGAAAGTACAGATATGGATTCCTTCACTTCTTCAAATAAAGTGTAATTGAAGCAAAGAAATTATAAAACCATTAGGATAGGTACTAAATTCTCTAGGTGGTGAAAAGGTGATTATTTGTTCAAACTGAGGCCTTTAATTTCTTATCATCCTAATCAGACAAAGTATATGAAGAAGATTATTTCCTTATTCCAGTCAGGTTGTAAGATCGAAAAGCAAAGTAATGTAAAATACTATCCTTCTTTAGGATTGAGAATACATTTTTCCAGACATTGTATAATAATATTACAGTTAATATGAATATCAGTAAAATTACTTTAACTAGACATAGCTGCTAGAAGATATTAGGAGTTACTCAATAAGACTGAAAAGCTATATAAGAACATGGAATCCACTATTAGCCATCTTCTTTTGTACAGGTGAATACAAAATTAAAACAAAAAAAAGGAAGCGTTGAGCAAGATACTGAACCTGAGTAGGCAATAAGTACTTCAGACAGTTACAAGAAAATAATCAAGATCATGGATGGATAAGTTTCTCAAATGGTCAGGAAGAAAAAGGATATTCCAGAAGGGTTGATTTCTAATGAGAAGAGGTTTTTAGCAAAAGTCTTTTGGAAGACATGGAGCACTTTTATTTTATTTTATTTTTTTTTGTTTTTATATAACACAATTGTGCATTTTTAGATATTCCTTTTCCTTTTCTTTCCCCTTTTTTCTTTTATAGTTTCTCAAAACCAGTTTCTTGAAGGATAATAAGCAGTGATAACCTGTTGGCAATAATGGGTAAATTAGGAGAGTCTTTACTCAAAACTTGATTCAAAGTGAAATATTGTCTTCAAGGTTGTACTTAGAGGCTAAATCTTTTTTGAAAATTGAAAGCCATTGATGAGTGTGTTCATATGAGTCTTTTAGTTTATCTATAATGCAAATATTCTATACATCTCTATTAGTTTTTTTAATGATTAATAAATATACAGTACTGACCTGACCACAGGTATAAATAATAATAATAATAATAATAATAATAATATGTTCAAATTAATCATTTATAATATCTTTTCAATCGATCAGTGTTTATTGTTTTTTTGAGTACTTTGATTTCCATGCTTCTTAATTTGTATACTTTTTTTTTTTTTTTAATCCACCGTCAGGTTGGCACAGCTTATCTTTATTGTGTATTTAAAATATTATATAATTTCAAAGATTTTCACATGACAGCTCACTCGTCTTAGAAGTTTAACTTCTCTAGATGCAACTTAGGAGATGATATTTTGTTTTCTTAATAACTTGGATTATCCTTTAGCTATCAAGTTCATTGCTTACAGATTATCACTGTAATTCTTAATTTGTATACTTTTAATATAATAATATTATAATATAATATGATCTTATATATTTTTTTCTAAATTTGTTATCATATACCTTTGATTTTACTAATTTGTATAATAAAACTTTGTCTTTTATATTGAATTTTTAAATTTTGATTCTTTAATCATAATAGTGTTTTTGTTTATTCTGTATTTTTTCAATATTTTATTATATACTCAACCTTAAATTACTAAGATTACTAGTAATAAATTTAATATATTATTACAATTATTGATCCGATATATTATTAAATTTCTATTTGCTATTTTAAAAATTAATAGATAATCTTGTTTCATAACTATAAAGTAGTTTGAATAGTAAATACTTAGTAATATTATTTTAAATAGATTAGTAAGTAAATAGTATTGAATCTAGAAAAATATTATATATATTACTATAATCACTTACATATTTAGTTAGAGTGTTGTAGAGAGTTTTGTTGAATTGTTTAGTTAATTCATTGATTTATAAATAGTAAGTAACTGAAAGTTGATAATAAATAATCATTATTTTATATAAAGAAATATTTACTAACTCATTAACAAATAATATTTCTTGATTAGATAGAAGAACTTTAGAATATTAATATCAATATATAATTTTTTTATATATGAATTTTGCAATAGTAATAACTTTAATATTCTTGAAAGTTTTTGTTTCAGGCTACTTGATAATATATTCATTCAGTAGTTACAATTACAACAATATATTGATTATCTTGAAAAGTTATTGACAAAGATCCAATGATATTAATTTTTATATAATCAAAAGATTGTTCAATAGATATAGAATAAAGTTCCTCATGTAATATAAGGACTTCTTGTTACTAACAAGTATCACAACTTTTAATGTATTTAGTAATAGTTTTATATTAATTAGACCAATAATATTGATTCCTTGCTCAAATATAACTTGCTTCAATTTCAAAATATTTAGTATAAATATTTCCATAAATATTATATAAGATAGATTTTAATTTATTTATCTTAATAACTTTAAATAATTTTATTGAATTTTTGGTATTGTATCAAAATAGTATATAGTGTTGAATAAAATAATGTATCACTTGTTTTTCTAAAGAGATTATTCTCTTTGCTATTAAGTCCAGGGGTGGTTTTTCAGTAGTGAGATATGTATATAGTTACTAATAGGTTTTCAAATCTATAGTTAAGATGTTGAAGTTAAAGAGAGTCTTAATAATGTATCAATATTTTAATACTTTCTACCTTTTCAGTATTGAATTTTAAAGGAGTAATCCATAATTGTAAATATCTATTGTATTGTTCTTTTATTTAGATTAGAGTTATTATTATTTATTGAAAAGTTAAGTAATTAATAATAAAAGTAAATTTTCAAAAATAGATATAAGGAAGGAAGTATTTTATGGTTTAGATAATAGCAAGACATTCAATTTTAGTAACAGAATAATTGAGTTTAGGTCCAACAAGACTTTAACTTATATAGATTATCATATATTTATTTCCTTGTTCATCTAATTAAGATATAACAGTTCTTGATCTTTTGTAAGAAGCATCAATATATATGAAAAAAGGTTTAAAAAAATTTGGATAAATTAATATTGATACAGTAGTTTTTTTTTTTTTAAGTTTTTCAAATTTTTAATGATATTTTTCATTTCAAATATATGGTATATTTTTCCTTAAGAATTTGTTTATTAGTTTAGCTATAGTAACAAAACTTGATATTAAGTAGTAGTAATAAGATACTAATTCAATAAATTACCTTAGTTCAATAGTATTAGTTGATATATTTTAAAAATGTGAGTTTCTTTTTGCAAAAATGATATTTTTTCAGGTTAAGCTTGAAATTAATTTGTCTAAACCTTACAAAACTTTCCTTAAGTATTATAAGTACTTCTTAGATATACAGAATATATATTGATATTATCTAAATATACTAATATATATTTTTCCTTGATATTTTTAACTCTTTCTACTGATCTTTTGACCACACACAAAAAAGATGTTCACAAGAAGTTTTTATACTTCCTTGCTAATAAAGTCTTAATACTTTCCTTAAAA
>CAJVPT010004080.1:0-14075 GCA_910592055.1 Acaulospora colombiana
TTTATATATCCTTCTTAAAATTTTTTTCATTTTATAACAAAGCTTACCAATTATACTCTATATAACTGTTGAGGAAATTTTGAGTTGTACTTTGAGGTAATTCTTCAAGGAAGTGGTTTTTTCTCTTCCATATATCCACAAATAGTATTGAAAAAACTTTTGTCAGATCACTAAATCTCATTTAACCATATACTCGTCCAGTCATTAGTTGCATAATGAACTTCTTCTTTGTCTTTAATTTCTTTGTTAATATAGCAGTTGATCTTTTTCTTTGTTTTTCTCCATATATCTTCTCTAATTTCTTTGGTGGCTGAATATTCGAACAAGTGCCCTAATATTTCTTCTTGAAATTTGTATACTGGATAGGTCATTATAGTATAAATATCTGGTTTTCTTTTTTTAAATATTTGCAGTATTGGAAGTTCATTATGGGTTAGGTTAGTCAAGAAGCTTTTGTTTTTTTTTTATCTTTAAAAGAAGTGTCAAAGGTATTGAATGGTTGAACTGATTTTAGAAGATTAACCAGTCTATGATTTGTCATTTTGGATCCACAGTTCTTGAATCCTTTTTTGTATTATCCAATCTTTTTTTAACTTTTTCCTGTTAACTGTTTTGATAAATTCCCTAATACTGATCTCTATCTTGTGCTCTCTTCATATAACTATTGTAAGAACTGTTTCTAACTCTAGTAGTTGATACCAGATTATTGGATTTTTATGTCTAGCTCATTTAGCAGACAAATCTACTTGATTATTGAACTTATCAATTCCATGAACTTGGACCTTTATAATTTCCAAGGTGAAATCTTTCTTTTTAACTAGGTTTTTAATTTTACTTTATAATGGCCAATTAGTAGTCTTTATCCATCTTTTTGTTAATATCTCCACTTGTGAATGGATGGAGTTTCATATCTTAACTGTAGTATTACAATTAGAAAATATTGCGACTGTTATATTTTAGGAAGCTATATATATTGCAGTTAAAATAGTCAATATTTTTATCCTGCTTGATGATGGTTATATTGATGCCCCTGCTGAGATTTGCTTCGCAACTTGTTGTCTTCTACTAGAACTCAAGTCAAAACCATTTCAAACTCATTATCTTTTGTTTCTTTTTTATAGGATTTATCAGTATAGAAAGTAAATTGAATAGCTATATATCTTTTATTATATTTTAGAATATCTATAAGTTCATTTATATATTTTTTTGATTGAATAGCTTGTCTAATTAGCATGGCTTTCCAGTTTTCTATTTGAATTTCCATTTCCATTCTAGACATTAGTGGAGTTCTTGCTTGTTGCCTTGTAACTATAAGCCAACCTATAAGGTTGTTTAATAGGAGTACTTGTTTTTCTTTTCTCAAATTTTCATGTTTGTTTAACTGTGAAAGAAGACAAACTTGTGAAATACTTACTTCTTTTACTTGAGATGATTTATCTGATTAAAGTAGGGTATGGTTACTAGTAGGGTTGTATATTAATCAGTATAGAGCAAATTGAATTTTGTTGTTTAAGAATGATGTCTTTTTCAATATATCTATTGAAGAGCTAGAGCAAGCTACCCAATATATTTTTCTTTTATCTGGATATGCTGAAAAAGCTTTAGTTTGGATATTGTAGCCTGTCCACTCTAGTTTGTATAATGACTTTCTTAGAAGGTTATAATTCTTTGTTATCTTTTCTTGGACCTTTTTATATCAAGAGAGGATTGGACCTTTGCATTTGTTAAAGAGAATCTGAATTGTTTTTCATTCCTTGAGTGTCATCATAGTTGTATTAATAATTTGATCTAGAAATATGATCTTGTGCTTACAAAGTGATGGAATAGCTTTCTCATACTTTCTATTATTCTGCAGTATTGACTTAATAGATAAGATACCTCCTTAATAATTAAAGGTTTCCATTCATTTTCAACTTTGAAAGATAATTTGTAGATCTTTGGTCAGGGTCAATGTTGCAGTTGTCAGGTTTTCTTTGATTATCTTGTATAAGTTCACAGGATTATCTAAAATATTTTCAGATTTCCAGCTTTTGATCTGACTTTGTTTTAATTGGATTATAGTAACCAAACTGGAGACCTTACTATTATTAAGCTGACAAAATAGTATTGATATATGGCTTTATAATTGTATTTCTCAAATGTTTTTGAGACTGTATATTTTTTTATTATAGATGCAACTATTCAGTATGGTACTTCAGATTAGTGTTTTATTCTTGAAAACCTTTCTAAACATGGTTATGATTTCGTCATATGTCTTCTTATTAAGATGTATATTGCATTCTATATTCTATTCTGAAAATTAACACTTTATTAATAATATAATATGCATATTTTTCTGTCAACTTCTTCTTATCACTCTGATTTTTTATTTTATTAGATCGATTATATTCTAACTTTTCTATTTTGGTTTCAACCAGATATCAAGGAATCTGACCTGATCTTTTTTATCAATTTCATTAACCATAATATTCTCTGTTCTATCTTGTACTCTTTTAGAATCTTGAGGATTTCAGTTAATGATTAGAAAAATTGACTTTGTTATATTAATTTGTAAGTTATTTGCTATGTAAAACTTTTTTACTTCTTTCAAAATACTTTTCAAGTCTTTCTTGGATGTGACAATTCATGTTATATCATCTATATAAGCTATCATTGCCTGTCTTAGAAAGAACTGGAACTTTTTCTCGGATTTGTGAAAGTTGGGTGACCATTTTTCTTCTATAGTATAATTCAGGTCAGTGTTATTTTGGATTTTATATAATAGCAGGTCATAAAAAATTCTTCATAACAGTGGAAAGTTTGTTTCTCCTTAATATATACTATCTTCTACAACTATTGGGCTAGAAAGTCCACTAGGAAGAATGATGCTACAACTTCTGTCATTGAAAAGATATATTATAATCTTCTTGAATGTTGTAGGGATTTGAATCTGATCTATGGCTTTTTCAAGCATGAAGAGAGATATTGTATTACATGCCTTAGCAGAGTCTTAAAAGAGGATCCATAGTTCTTTTTCTTTTTTTTTAGTTTCCTTACATATACTATTTAGTAGATAGATGGGTTTTGCTGTACTTTTTCCTGGTAAGTCAGTAAAGTTTGAACCTTTAAGGATTTTGTGTTGTTTACATACCCTTGATAGATAATTAGTGAGGATTTTGGTGAAATATTTATAAGCTGTTTCTAGAAGAACAATAGGTCTGACATTGCTCAGTTGACATTTCCAAGGCTTGGGTTTAGAAATAGGGTAAATATTAATTTCTTAGGTATTCACCCAGTATTTAAAACTTTGTTGAACAACAAGCATAAAACACTTTTTCTTTAATACCTAAGTACTTAGTATTTTGTAATTAATATATGAGGAACCAAATACTTTATTGTTTGGTTGATATTGCAAATTAGCTTTGAGCTTTTCAATTTTGATTTTCTCTATTAGTAATAAGTACCAGTTGGATCAATCCACTTTTTAGATTGGTATTCTTTTTTTCAAGAAGGATTCAAGCTTTTAAAGTTAATATTTCTTTGTTTGAAAGCTTCTTTATAGTAGTTCTTAACCTTGCTTTTATAGTTTATGAATTGGTAGCTATATATTCTATCTTTTCTTGATTCTTGATTAACACTTGATCTAGTGTAATTCTTGTTATTTTGCAGTTAAAGATTGAATTCAGCATCTATTTTTGATTGAACTTGAGGTTTTCATATCTACTTTCTAAGGCTTATTTAATTTGGTTTCTGATGCGAAGACTTTTTTTCTTCTTGCATATTGTTCTGAAGCTAAACTCTATTTTAGTGATCTTTATTAATAGCTCTGGAATTTCTTTTCGGGATTGGAGGGGCTATTTCTTCTTTGACAGATTTACCAAGCCTTATTAGTTTCTGGATATCTTTTCTATATCCATTAGGATTCTTGTATCCCAATTGGCTTGTATTTTCTTCAAAAGGAAGTGAATTTTGTTAGCTTCCCTGTAAGCTTCAAAGTCTTACTTTGGAATTGTTGATCCAGGCTTCGCTTTTCTCTTTATATTGGGAGTAGAGTAGATCTTTTTCTTTTTAAGATGTTTATAAGCACTCTTGTTAATTGTTAACTCGAAATAATGTCAGGTCTCTTCGAATTTATGAAAACTATTTTTTATGCTTAACCAGGAATATTGTGAATTAGTTTCTAAAAATTTGTTTTCTATCCAGCATTTAAATTTCTCCCATTGTTCTACTGTAGAATTTATTGGATTAGGTGTTTTCTTTTCTTTGTTCTACATTGTTCATGCACTTGTTTTTTGAGTATATTGTTTCTTATCATTCTTGTCAGTAATAAAATATGATCACTATTTGATAATGTTTCTATGGGAATATTTTTGAATTCATATATGTTGTTTAAACTGATTTCTGGGGATATTTAAATATAGTCGATTCTACTATATAATATATTGTTTGCCTATGTGAAGATAGTGTTTTCTTCTTTCTAAGAGTTCTAATGTTTATATAGTTCTATTCTTTTAAGAAGTTTGAATAGACCTATTTTAGCTTTCCTGTATCTTGATATCCTTTTATTGATAGGTGGCTAATCTGCTATTGGATTGATAACTGCATTAAAATCTTCTATAATTATAACCTTGAAGTGATTTCTTTGCTTGTCTAGAATTTTGTTTTGAAGAAACTGTTGTAACTGTCTACTAATAGATTTCTCTAATGACAGTTATACTTGGTAGATACAGAGCTTACATCTTGTTGATAAAAGGTTGGCTTCTATTATATAGCCTTCTATTTTTTCAATAGATTCTAACTTTTTCTCAATATTTTTGTTGATAAGGAGTCTTACTTCAGATTCTCTGGATTTCTCATTATTGCTACTGTAAAAAAACTTGTGTATTTGTTGTGAAGTGAAAGCAAATTCTGCTATTTTATTTGTTAGTTTAGTTTCACAAATATCTAGAAAATCTATATTGAGTTCTTGTATAAGTTTATATTGCCTTTGTTAATTCAGGCTGGTATTAATTCCTCTAACATTATGTGTTCCGATTAAAATGGTATTAGTTAATGTAGAATTATCTATAATATATTTGTTATATAATATATACTCCTTTTCAATTCTATTACTAGTGTTCTTTTTAACTATACTGTCAACCTATTCAATTCACTTCTTAGGAATCGGATAGAGATAGAGAACTAGTATAGGGAAATATCAAGTTAGACTTCTAATGTAATATGCAAAAGTTCCTAATTTGGACAATAATAAATGAAGAAGTTTATCACTGATAATTAAATAGAAAAAGCAGAATAATAATTCTGGATTAAAGGTAATTTTATTGTTGAATAAATTCTAAGAAGTCTTCAGAGAGAAAATTTTCTCCTTTAAATATATAATTGAGTTATATGATATTTGAAAATATAAATTACGATAAATAATAATAATAATAATTATACTATTAGTTTTGCTGAACTATTAAGCTATGTTATTTTGAATAGAACTTAAGTATCCTTCAAAAATAATAATTACATATGATAAGCTAGAACTACAGAATATTCTAGAGTACTTTATATTAAGTTTGCTAATAGCAAAATCGACTATCAATGTTCTAGAAGAGTTCTGGAAGATCTTTATTTTCAGATGACCAAAAGAATCATGATATGTTGATCTGAGATACTGGGATTATCCTGGATACTAAAAAGATCATATGGCAAAATTTTATAGTTCAACAATTCTCCCAACTAATCTGTGAATTCCATGAGTTAAGCACTAATTAGGGATTTGAATTCAGCAGCTGTTATATTATAGATATTTCTAAGGGTCATTTTTTTTGTTCTCATAATTTGTTCTATCCCTGTTTTCTCAAAAAGGTAGTAGGTCCTGATACAAGCTTGTTTGTAATATATAAATACTTGATCTTACAAAAAACTATGTTGATGGTAATTTAACCCTTAATCCAATAACTCTCCTAATAGATAAGCATGTACCAAGGTCATTTGTCAATTTTTGGTCCTTGTTATCCTTTGTAGATATCTATACTTAATTAAAATCTGTACTTCTAAGAATTGTGTGATATCTGCATGTAGTAGGACTATATTCATATTTTCAGGAGTTGTTTCAAGGAGATTATCTATAATTTGATCAAAAATAATATTCATTTTGAAATCATTGCATGTTTTTGAGATCTTGAAATAGTTTGCTGGGGACTAGAGAAAAATCTTGTCTATTTATATTTGTCAAAACTTATTTTGTATTCCTGATCTTTTTATGTTTGTGTGATATATTTAAGGATCATATCTTTTGTGTTTTTGAAATGATATATTCTATCTATCATAAGCAAATTCATAATGCCAAGAGTCCATAAACAAAAACATATTATTGTCACTTCCTCTTCCTTCAGGGAAATCAGAAGCTCCCAACTTATTGATAATCATGACTTGTTCTAGAAAAACCTTTCTCTTAAAAAGGAGATAAAAAACTTGCATCATCGATTTGGTAGGCTCCAAGAAACCAATTCTATCTTGTATAACAAGTATGATTGTCTTTCAGCAGACCTTCAGAATATAACTGGTTGCCGCTATCACCTCACACATTTGGAACTAGAAAGAAAAAACAATAATCTTTACCGGTGAATTCATTCATTAGAGCAACTTCTTCAATTGTAAGACATGGAAGCTCCTCCTCTATTGGACAGATCTTTCTCTCATATGCCTTATTAAGTCTATTTCTCTCTATATGTTTGATTACTAAGACCATATAGTAACAGTTGTAGTACTCTTTGAACTGATTGGAATAATGATGCAGTTGCTCTCTGAGTTATCACTATTTTATTACATTTTTTCTTTATTCTTTTCTTAAATATTTTGAATTCTTTTAGGTTTCCTATTTAGATGACTCAAATAGTTTTCATAGACTAAAAGATAATTCTAATAATTTATAGTCTTATAAAACAATTTGTGGTTCTCATCATTCTCAATTATAATACCTTTTTAAAAGATGAATATTGATAGAAACAGCCCATACTTTTCTGTCCAAAGTTCTCAACTGATAAGCACCATTTGGAAGAATATTATGGATATAATAAGGTCCTTTCTATTTTGGTTTCAATTTTTCTATGAAATGTTTGTTTCGTGCAGCATTATACATTAATATTTTGTCACTTATTTTGAATATTGAGGTTAGGTTTTTCCTTTGGTCATAATACTCATTTAGTTTTTGTTGGCTTCTCTGAATATTTTGCCTAGCAGTTTTTTTTTCTTGAGATAGTTCTTCTATCAAAGTGAACAATCATGATAGGATATTGCCTTTTATCACTTCATCCACTTCTATAGGAGGGATTTGAGATTTTTATCCATATATCAAGTAAAAAGAAGTCATTTTTATGGAGAATTGTTTGACTGTTCTGTATGCAAATAATACTGATACAATATAGTTATCCCAATCTTCTTGTCCCTATATTAGTTTAGCCAATGCTTTATATAAAGTTTTATTAAATCATTCTACTAGTTCATTAGTTTGAGGATGGTATGGGGTAGATAATAAATGTTTTATTTCAAATTTCTTTAATAAACTATCAACTATTTTATTTTTGAAATGAGTTCCTCAGTTTGAAAGTATCTGTTTTGAATATTTATATCTGCAAATAAGGGTTTGATATATAAATTCTGTCACTTGTTTTTCTGTTGCTTCTGAAATTGCTTTAGCTTCAGGCTATTTAGTAAAGTAGTCTGTTACTACTACAATATATCTATTACCTTTTTTTGTATATGGTAAAAAATCAACAGTGTCTATTCCAATTTTTGAAAATAGTTCTCCAACAGAAATGGGGTGTAAAGAATCAGGTATTCTATATTTTCCTTATCTTTGATATCTATCATATAATCTTATATAGTCTTTTATGTCTTCAAATATTTGTGGCCAAAAATATTGACTTCAAACTTTTTCAAACACCTTATCGACACTTAGATGTACACCAATAGAATAGTTATACAGTAGATATAGTACTGGTTCTATTTCATGTTTTTGTAAAACTTTGAGAAGTTTGTTTCACGTTTTTCTTCTTCTGTCTTTCTTGTAAAGTATATTGTTTTTAATTTCAAAAAATTTGCTTTTGGTTTGTAATTGTTATTATTATGTTTTGTCAAGATTTGATGATTAGTTTATTGTTTTGTAAATAGTTTTTGAGGGGATAATAGTGTTGAGTATCCATCTTGTTGTTTGTTCATTAGGACACAGACTATCTGGACTGTATTTTCTTTAGTGTCAAATTTGTGTAGTAATACTATAAATAATTAATGTTGAGTTTTAGAATTGGTGCTTGTTCACCAGACAGAATTGCATAAATATTATAGAGAAAAATTATTAAATTCTTATAAATATTCTTCAGAAACTTGCTCATTTTCAAGAAGCCACCAATATCTATTGATCAATTATAGAGAGGCCTTAGTTATGGGATTAGATTTATCAGAAATAATTTCATTCCATTCTGAGTTTTCTATGTATTCGGAAGGGGTTTTTATCATCTCTTTTTGTTTTTTCTTAAAACATAGTCATCTTTAAATGGTTATCTGTTTCTGTTAAAGACTTTTTAACATTGTTTGCAATAAGCATGTGTATAATGATCTGGTACTCTTTTGTTGCAAATATTATACTATTGCCCAGCAATAAACCAATGGTCTTCAGTTTGATATTCTTGATATCCTGTAAAATGTTTTTGTCTTGGAGGTTCATTCTCTTTGGAGATAGGCTTTATATGTGATGGATAAGCATCTTGATCTAGCATAAGGATATGAGTTTCATTCTTATATATTTGGGACATAGAATCTGTATTGTGATATTTTTTTTCAGCCCTAGGCATAACAGAGTAATTGTAGGGTTCCAGTAAAGAATCCATCTTGTTCTTCTCCCTTTTAGTTCTGATGTCTTTAACCATTGTAAAGCAGAATGGTTAGTGATTAGGTAGAAATAATTTATTCCTAAATATTAATGAAAATGTTCCACTGCCCATATAATAGCTAAATATTCAAGTTTAGTTGCTATATAATTTTATTCTGCTCTGGTTAAATTGTGACTAACATATATCACAACATATTCTTTATTTTGATCATCTTTTTGAACAAGTACTGAATCAATGCCAGTTTCTGAAGCATCAGTGTGAACATAAAATGATTTGGAAAAATCAGTATATCTCAAGATCAGAGCAGTGATCAAACATTGCTTCAAGAATTTTAAAGCTTTTTCTTGAGCTTCTGTCTATTTAAACAATATATCTTTTTTCAGTAATTAATTTAGAGACTTGGCAATTGTGAAAAAGTTCTTGATAATTTTTCTGTAGTAGGAGGCAAGTCCTAAGAATCCTCTGACTTGTTTTACAGTGGAGAGTTGTGAATAATCTCAGACCTTGTTGATCTTTTTATTATCAGGTTGGATTTCTTCTTGATTAATTTCATGTTCAAGAAGTTTGACATGTGGCAGGAAGAAGTGACATTTTTCTGAGTTTAACATTAGATTAGCTTGTCTAAGGGCATCTAAAATAATGTTGACATGCATGCAATAGTCTTTAAATGTTTTAGAAAAGATGGTAATATCATACAAATAAATTTCAACAAATTTTTCTTTGAATGGGACAAGGACTTTATTCATTAGTCTTTGAAAGATTGCAGGAGCATTGCATAACCTAAATGGTATAACATTGAACTCATAGAGTCCAAACTTCAGGATAAAAGTAGTTTTTTTTTTGTCTGCATTATTTATAGTTACTTGCCAATAACTACTTGCTAGATCAAGACAAGAAAAACATTTAGTACTATTAAAAGTCTCTAGAAGGTCATCCACTATTGGCATGTGATGACATTTTTTTCAATAACTTTATTCAACTTTCTATAGTAAACACAAAGCCATTTCTTATTATTTTTTTTTGGTATCACTACCACAGGAGAAGATCAGGTGCTAGTAGTTGGGCTGATAATTCTTTTTTGCAACATATTCATAATTTCTTTCTTGATAAATTCTAACTGATTGGGAGAGGCTTTATATGCTCTTTGTTTAATTAGTTTTATATTACTAGTATCAATAATATAGATTAACACATTGGTTTTTCTCAAATCACTGGTTTGTCCTTCTTTGGAGATACTTTTAAAAAAAATATCTTTATTTTTATACAAAAGATCTTGTACAATTGCTTTTTATTCTTTAGGTAAAACACCCTATGTTTGATATATCAAGTTCTTCATAAGATGCTTTTGAGAGATATACAGCTGGATTTTCTAATGAAATGTCTTCTATACAGATATTAAAAGTATATGCTTTAGATTCTTCGAGATCTTCTTCTTTTTGATATTCAATTTCATCTAAGAGCTCATCATCATTATTGAGAGATTTCTCTATAATAGATTGAAAAAAATATTTGCTAGATAGGTTTTTCTAATATTAATGCATCTTCCATCATAATAAATTTGTAAGATTTATGTAACAAAGTTCCACTTGACCTTTATCTTTTCAAACTAGTCAGTATCAAGAAGAAGAGTTTCTTCCTAGAATTCAATAACTTATAGTTTAATAGGAATTATTAAATCTTGAATAAAGATTTTAAATTCAAAATTTGTTCAAGGGCTCTTGTTCTTGTATCATTAGCAGTTACCACAATTGTTCTGAAAGGAGCATCTGGAGAGAGTTCAAGCTTGTTTATAAGCTTTTTCATAATAATGCTTTTAGCAGCTCCTGAATTCAAAATAGTAACAATCGGATTTCCTTTAATTCATATATAGTATTTGACAACTGTTGTTCTCTTCTTTTCTTCTTCAGACTAAAAATAGTTTGCAACTTCAGTATTTTTTAGATCTTCTTAAAACCTTAACCAAGTTTCTTTACTGGTTAGGATACTATAGCATTTGTTCAAGGGTAGCATTTGAACAAATTTGTAAGATATCCTCTGAAATATCATATGGGTTCAAACTATTTATGATGGAGGGTTGATGCCTTGTTCTAGGTTTTCTGGGAGCAGTAATAGACACTACCACAGGTTCTTGTACTGTTTTCTCTTGTAATTCCATGGGTTATATTGGGATTATTCTAGTTTGCAATTGGATTTCTTTTTGGAATTCTGATTATTTTTGTTTTCTTCTAGCTTCTTTTCTATTATAGAGTAAGGGGATGATCTTGCTCGTGAACCAATATAAACTTCTTCTTTATTTCATTCTTGTGTGAGATATTGTTTTGTCATTAGATAATTAATTGAATGGTTCTTTTTAAAAGGGGGTCAATAGGAGGGTAATATTCTTTTAGAGAGATAATACTTTGCAAGATGGCCAGGTTTGCCATATTTGAAACAGCTTCCTGTAAGGTTTGGCCTTTGGGTAGGGGCAAATGACTATATTCTTCGTACTGGTGGATTGCTTCTTTGTTGGAGAGAATAAGCTTCTATTTTTTCCAATCTTTCAGCTAAATTGGTTATATTTGTTTGAAATTCTTGATCAATTCATTCATAGCCTCTTCTTGTGCTTTAGAGACTCCAAAACTAGAATTTCTCAATGCAGAAAATCTTTTATCTTTATGAATATCTTGATCCTCTTTATATTATTTTGCATATTTGAGAGTATTAGCAACAACTGTTGGTTTCATTATTGATACAATAGGAGTAACATGAGAGTTCAATCTGTAAATAAAGAACCTAAGTTTTTGTTTATATTCATAGTTCCATCTATATCTGTCTTGGCCAATAATTTCTTAAAAGTGGTGTAGTAGAAGTCTACAGTTTCATAGAAGCCTTATTTTCCTTCTTCCAAGTCTCTGGTTCATTTATTTATCCATTGTTGGGAACAGAAATGGTTTAAAGGAGCTTTAATAATGACATCTCTTTTCATTGCATTATAGTTAGCATTGTTGACATTTTAATAGGCATCCCACTATTCTTTAGCTTCATTAATAAGGTAAGCATTAATAATTTGATATACAGTAGTTTTTCATCTTTCCAATTGTTGACTTGGGCTACCTTGGTAAACTTCTTGCTCTAGTTGACTAGGTCTTGAGTACACATCTCTAGAGAAGGCTTCTACTTTTATAATTGTACTATGTATATTTTCATTGACTAGGTTATAAATTTTGTCATTTGTTTTTACTATATTGTTATTAATAAAAGAAGGTTCTTGAAAAAAGGTTTCTAGATTTAAATCTTCGAAATTAAGATAAGTTTCTTGTGAATTTGGGTTCTTAAATAAAGAGAATAAATATAGGTTTTCACTATTATATAAAAGATTATTCTGTAGATCAAAAGAGTGAGAGGATAAGTTAAAATTGAATTGAATAGGAGAAAATATAAAATCCTCTAAATATTGGAAATATGGTATCAATAAAATATTCAAAAGAGTTGATTGCATGAATAACTTTTGGGAGGATACTATCAAAGATTAAAATATTGATATATCTAATACTAAAAATAAATTGATGAGCTATATAATCTTGATTATGAATAGTACTATTAATTAATTGGGTAAAATAATATTAGAATTTAGAGGTATAGGAAATAGCAATGAATTGGATTTGATACCAATTCCAAAATTATAGGAAATAAATATTAAAATGTTGTAAAAGATAACAAGTTTTACAAGATTCGTCTGGACAAGATCCCTTCCTTAGGTCTTCTTCAAGAAATAACTGATGTACTTGGTCATGTAGCTGGTTATTGTCAAAGTGATCACTAAATTCGCTCATACAAGGTTTCTTTCTCTTGATACTTGCTAGAATTTGGATTCTGAATTACTGGAATTTCCCTTCAGTGAATACTTTCAATACTAAGCAAAACTTTTCTTCTTTTCTCTAAAACATGGAAGGTATCAATCTCACAGTCACTACTAATTTGTCATTTATTCAATTCACTTCTTAGAAATCAGATAGAGATAGAGAACTAGTATAGGGAAACACCAAGCTAGTCTTATAACATGATATGCAAAAGTTTCTAATTTGGACAATAATAAATGAAGAGGTTTATCACTAGTGATTTAGATAGGAGAGGTAAAATAATAATTCTGGGTTAAAGGTAATTTTATTGTTGGATAAATCCTGAGGAGTCTTCAGAGGAAGAATTTTCTCCTTTAAATACATAATTGTATTATATGATATTTGATATTTTCGCTGATTCTCTGCCCACATATAAAAAAGATGTTCGCAAGAAATTTTTTATTTCTTTACTAATAAAGTTTTAACACTATCCTTAAACCAACTTAAAGTTTTACTTTAAGAGATACTCCCAAACCCTTCCTCTTCTTTATATTCATTTTCAAACAAAAACTTGGTTTCCTGTAACCTAGAAAAGTCAAGAAACACCTTCTCTACCTATGACAAGAAAGTTCTGAAAGGAAGAAGAACTAATAGTGTTGTACTTGAAGCCTTTCATATTGAAGCATGTCTATAGAGGTTTTCTGCAGTGGGAGGCGACAAATATCAAGCCATATTTCAAAGTGTCTGCCCACTATTTCTTCTCTTTTATAGTCATCCAAAAATTTTTTTTTGGTTTTCTGGGGAATTTTGCCTACTTCAGTTTGACCCTGAATTTTAAGTGACACGATCTATTGAAAAACATGATTGATGGACATGAAACATGTTAGTAGCTGAATGTAAACAAGTACCTACTGGTCACTTCACGTGTTCTGATGACGTCATTGGTGATAAAAAGAGTTGATTAGTGCCCCGTGTCCACCCCACTTCTCCAATTGGGCTAATCTACAAATCAAGTACCATGAGGCCAATAAGATACGAACAACAAATCCCCAGGTGATAAAAAAGCTAATATTTGTTCAAGCTGAGGTCTTTCTCTTCTATCATCCCAGTCAGGCAAAGTTCAAGACCAAGGTCTTCCTCTTATCCCAGTCAGGCAATAAGACCAAACGGTCTCTAATCCATGCTAAGCTCCAATCCTTTGATTACAGTTGAGAATGCATTTCCTCAGAAGTTGTTGAAAAATATCGCAATCGACGAGGATTCCCACCACTCTTGAGAACCTTCCACTATTACAAGGCAAAAGGATTGTTAAGGAATATGGCCTTTTGGATAATGGAAGATGTATACCAGTAAAATTCCTTTAATTAGGTGTGGCTGCTGGAAGGTATCATACTGAAAC
>CAJVPT010004081.1:0-14070 GCA_910592055.1 Acaulospora colombiana
GGCTTCTGGTTTTTCCAAGAAAATTGTCAAAAAAGGAAATTTTTTAGGAAATTTAGGATCAGCGGAAAGAGTTTTTTGAAAATCTTTTTTATTATGCTATTTTGTATTTGTTTTGATCAGATGTTATTTGTTATAGATATATATTGTATTTTTATTGAAAACACACTTTTTTTTTTTATTCTAAAAATTGTTTTTTGCAAAAAATTTTGCAAAAAAAATTTTTTTTTAGAAAATTGGATGCAAGTGAAAAAGAGATTTATTTTTTTTGAATTCAAATTATAAATATAGTTTATTAGAAAACTTAAAATATATTATCTACTAAAAATTCAAAAATAGTTAGAAAGCAAATTTAATAAAATATCTAAAATTCTTAAAAAATATAAAATAAAAAAAAAGATAGTATAATTGAAGTATATATAAATAGAATATATATAGTCCCATATCATACTACAAAAAATTAATCAAAAGAGTTTAATTACTAAAAATTTTAAGTTTCAAGAAAATAATAGAAAAAACAATTAATAAATAATTTATAGTTCAAATTTTTATTCAAAATAATAAAATAAGTTATATATAAATAAAAAAACCCAGAAAGAAAAATCAGTAAAAATAATATAAAATATATATATATATATCAAAAATATTAAATTAAAATATTAGAATATAATAAAATTTAATAAAAAAATACTTTTTTATTTTAATAATTATTTATTAACTATCATTAATAAATTAATATCATCAGATCACCTGAAACGCAGTCACCTCGACAACAGGGAAGATGACTTTCAACAACAAAAACTTCAAAGTTTCATAACTTGAACAACAAAAGATAGAAAAAACTTTATGATCAGAAAGAAAAAGCAAAGAGACCCTCTTCTTCTGAAATCAACCATAAATCAAGAAGCCCACCAATGTACAGACAAAGACCTCAACACCATCAGCAGTAGAATCAAATCAAGACAGCGAGTTCAACAAAGCTTAGGAATTAGCAGCAGCACCTTCTCACAGTGCCATCAATATGAAAATAGAGACAGAATCAATCCATAAGGCTCAAACGTGAAGCGAGCAGATGAAAGAAGTCAGAAGTGGAATAGGAGATCCACCAATGGATGGCTTATCTGTAGACAAAGAAATAAAAAGAAACTCAAACCTTTGCACAGAGAGAAGCAATCTCTTAGAAACTAAAGATGCAAGACAACTATACGGAAATATGGCCAGTGAAAAAGTTGGAGACCCCTGAACAACAGTAGACTGAAGGAACAACTCAATCCACCCCAGTATCAAACCATGATCAAGAACACTAGTCGACCCAGAGACCAGATATGGCAGGAAACACTTCAAAATGGGCATTGATACTAACATCACTCCTGGCTTAAATAATGATGCAAAAATCTTTTATATCACGAAAACCCTCAACTTGCCATAGGAATTATCGCAATTCGCAGTGAACGAGGAAAAGAGAAAATCTGAATTTTCACAGTCTTTGATAATCAACAAGCAGCAAATGATGCAACGAGAATGGAATTACCCAATTTAGATGACAATAAGCTTACTTACTTGCAGATCAGCAAACAATCGATCGAGAAAGATAAATCCATAGTAGTTTGGGATATCTTCCTGAACACAAGGCTTATCAAGATCAGACAATACTTTGCCAAATTCGACAACATCTCAGGAGTCAGTATGAACATACAAAACTTATGGCCGTACACTACAATTATCTTTGAGGAAGAGGCAGTCAAAGAGGCACTCATCGAGAAATGTAGCATCCTCATCAAAGAAGATGTGATCAAAATTAATGATGCCAGTTGATCAATGGATCAAATGAGAGAAAGACATAACATTATAGCAAAACTGATTAACCTACCTCCTGGCACCACAGCCTGGGATCTGAAACAAGTTCTGAATAAGAGAAAAGCATGAACATGCTACATTCCACATATTGCTCAATAAGATACAAACTAAAGAAATTCATAGTATTAAGCTTCGAAACAAGAGAAGACCTGTTTACCACAAAAGACATGATTTTCACTCTTGGGAAGATCACAATAACCTTAGTTCCCATCAATACATCCCTCTGTCCCATCTGCGATGCAACAATATACCCGGCGAAAGGCTGTTTTATCAAGGAGAGAAAAAAATAATAAAGAGAGTTTAACCATACTCAAACAGAAAGTACGGTCAAATCTATAGCAAATTCAAGCCTGCCAGAACAGGTGGCTTTAGAGCTGAGATGTAACCAAATGACAGAAGCAACAAGAGGCCAGCATCGTATGTGGCTGCTGCACAAGTTAACAAAAACCAGTAAAATAGGACAAGTAAGAACTAAAATCAATGAAACCACCAGAAACAACTGCAACATCAACAAGGATGCATACAACAATCCCAAAATATACAAGAAATCATGAGGATGCTCACAACAATTCAACAAGAAGTGGCAAGTCTCAAGGAGATGATAGCTGACCTCAATAAAAGAGTCACAAATCTAGAAACATACAACCAGGAGTACTATGACGAGATGGAATAGTATCTAGACAGTGATGATAAAAAGAAGCACGAACCATCGACAAATAACTTGGGAGGCCCAGAAACCTTGAACCAAGTACAAGAAACAATAGATATTAGGGAAAGACAGCAACAAATCAACAGAACAATATATAATATGCAAGCTAACATACAGTGTGCACTCGAAGCTATTGGAGTACTGGTATATAGTCAACAACAGCATCAATATTATACTTAATGAGTAATACATTAAAAAACAAGGAAACACCGCAAGATAGAAATGGAAAAAAAAGTCAACCCACTAAAGAAACAGTAGATAGCATAAAAAAAGGACTAGCAATATGGATCACAACCTCTAATATAAAAGGAATCAACAAAGAAATAAATAGGATATTCTGGATAGAGCTATGACATGAAGAAGACTAGGACATTATAATAAGCACTGAAACCAATGGAAGCATCATGCAACAAAAACCTGAAAAACTAAAGAATATAAGTGCCATTTGACCAATATAAATCAAAAACAAGGATTAGGAGTGGAAGTAGCTCTCAAACATCAATTTGGCAGAAGAATTGTAAAGAAAGAAATAGTCGTAAGAAGAGCTGTTATACTTGACCTGAAGTTTCCACATAAAAAGTATCTCAGGATAATAGATATCTACTCTCCAGCAAAGGTTTCAGAGAAACACATTTTCAAAAAAAAAATAATGAGATGGCTCAACACAAGCTATAAACCAAACTGAGAAGTCATAGTGGCAGGAGACCTAAATGACATAGACATGGCCTATATAGATAGGTTTCCCAAAAAGCAACATCATTTGGAGAATAGAATGTTATCTAATAGCATTGTTATCAAGAACATGAAAGATCACACATTGATCGACACATTTTACATAGCCAATCCACATAAGAGGGAATTCACATGAGAATTGGACCCAGAGACAGCAGATAGGATTAATCAAATCTGGATCACATAGAATGGGCAATTAGAACTGCTAACAGCAAACATAAAAAATGAATATAAACAGCTTTACAAGAGTAATCATGGCATTGCAGTTGCCAAAACACACCTAGCTTTCCCCTCCTGAAGCAGAAAAGAATTACTTAGAGGAAATCCAATACAAGATACAATTGGGCAAACACGGAATCAGTAAGATAGGAGAAGTGAACGAAGCAAATAAAAGAAGAAGTAGACCATTCCAATAGCTTGACAGATCAAAATGAAAATGCTGATAGACTGTGGTACACTTTAAGAGAAATAGTCCTGAAAGCAACAAGTATATATATCAGAAGATTCAAGAAAGCACTCAAGTAACAAACAAGAGAGGTGTAACAGGATAGCTACAACTTCAACAATTGGGCTATGTCAGCTCAAAAAACTGCTAATGGAAGAAGAACAAGGACAAGTTAGTAAAGAAAAACATGGGAGAATCCACTGCCTGGCTAAAAAGAATAGTATCAAACTTCCTAAAGAACTGACCACCTCAAAAGATTTCAAAGTGGCAAAAATTGCAGTAGTTGAAGAAATCAAAAGCATCAAAAATGCTATGCACAGACACTTATGCACAGTGCAAAGCAAGAAAATCTACGAGACCATTAACAACCACCTGACCTGATATATATCGAACAAGAAAAGAATGATAGATAGTTTCTTAGAGAGTGAAAAAAGAAAAATCAAACTTGATAAAATAATCTTGAACAATGAGGAGTCAGACATTGTATTGAATGAGACTGAAATAAGATTATGGATACGTGATCACTTCGAAAACTGGACTAGGAAACTGTAGCCTCACACAATCCCACAGGAATAGAAAGAAGGCTACGAATCCCTTTAACATGTGAATAAGGAATGGTATGCAGAAGTTACAATAGATTTTTCAATATAAGAAATAAAAGACATTATAATTAAGGTATGTAGAATTTTAGCCTCGGGCCCACCACAAATCCCATATAAAGCACTATACCACCTTGGTCTTAAGGAAATTGGGAGAGTCAAAAACATTTTCAATACAATTTTACACTCTGGTCGGATGCCACGGGAATGGAAGGAAGGTACTATCTATTCAATTCCAAAGATATATGACTGGAGTAATGACCTAATAAAGATTTGACCTATTACGCTTTTGAAATCAGTCAAAAAATTTTTCACAAAAGGTTTGGTAAACAGGCTGTAAGATATATTCACTAAATATAAGATCTTATCTAAACACAACTAGGCAGCATTGCCAGAAATGAGTACAACAGACCCCATTTTTAAACTTAACACAGTTATCGAAAATGCAAGAGAGAATAGAAAGAAACTGTGGATCCTTTTCCAAGACATGAGCAAAGTATATAGCAACGTGAACCTGACCATCTTGATACAGGCCATGAGAAGGATTAAGTTTTCAGGAAAACTTACAGACTTCATAATGGAAGGTTTTAAAGATAGGAAAAACACAGTCATTATAAGTATAGGAACAATAAATCCCTACGAAATAAGAAATGTGATTGATTAAGGAGACGCAATATTATCACTCCTCTGGTGTATCTATTACAATTCACTAATATGCAGGATCAATAAAGTGCAAGGGTATAGAAGCCTTACAAAAATATATGACTAGACACAGCTTAGAACATCCTGTAGCACCACAAATATATCAGTCATAACATACATAGAATGACACAGTATAAGTAGTGGAAAACCAAAAGCAATTAAAAACCATCTTGAAGCTAGCGACCTCTTTCTATACCCTGGCATAAATTAAAGTCAACCCAGAAAAGTCAGAGCTTATTATAATCAATAATAAAAATAAGTCCAAAATAACCTTTGAGCACAATACTATTGAAGTCTCCCAAGAGGCAGTAAGATACTTAGGAGTCTGGTTCGACCATAATGGTAAAAAAAGATGTTAAACAAATCTGATTGGCCAAATAACATCTAACCTCACCAATTACCTGCTTTGGAAGAAAGTAACAAATAAACAGGCACAATATATAATCAATCACATAATTCTGCCAAAAGTGGAATACTTGGTACAGGATATATACCTCTTAGAAGTCAAATCAAATAACATTGATAGAAAGATTGGACAAATCTTTAAGTACAAGATAGGTTTTACAACTTCAGCTCCAAACTGTACCTTTCACAGTGACCTGGGATACAGGGTCTTCAATTTTAAAGTATACATACTTCAAAAGCACATTGCACTACTCGAGAAATTGTATTTGGCAGCCAATTATACAGGATGTTTATGTAGAAAAAGAATAACAAACCTTTAATGATTGATATGATCAGATACAAGCATTCTGGTACATGCCCAAAAATATACCCAACAGGTATGAACTTTTTGCAAGACAGGCTTACCAATGTACAAAAATAAGGTTTTTCTTTCAGAAACGTAAAACAAGGATGCAATACAACAGAGTCCAGACAAATATTATTAGAAGCACTCATAGATCCCTACTGATTCAAGAAGCACAGGAACAAGCTTAGAGCAAGTGACTTAAGGTGGGTAGAGCAATTTACCAATCACAACAAGATCAAATCAATCAGCCGAACACAAGTATATAAAACTGTTAGGCGAAGAGTGCAAGGAAGGCAACCATGCTTCTACGAAGATATTATTGACATATTAACTATAAATATCAGGAACCCTTGCTACTCAACAAGATTAACCAACCTCAAATCGAGCACAAACCCTTTTCATAGTATGACTTGGACCAACAAGCTAAGTAGCAGATATCTAAAAAAGAACAAGTGCATCTTAATAGTAATGCTAAAAGAGATAGCGAAGGAAGAATTGCTTTTGAAAAAACTAAAGAAAAAAAATACAAATACCATTACAGTGAAACACTACATCAAGGATCCTTTGTCATCACATCTAACAACATGCCTGGAGTGTAACATCAATGTAAATATAGAAAATAATATCTGTATAATAAACTTTCTAAGCAAAGATACAATAGCAATTGTAGGAAGTAGCAGACAAGTCATGTTTGACAAAATAACAAGCAAGGTAACCAAGCTCCTCTCATCCCCTGATAGCATTGAAGCAAGGCTATTCCAATGGAAGAACAATCTTACAACTGAAGATATCTACATCTTGAATCCCAAAACAAGAATGAGTTTGACAAATGGATTAAGGACAATGTCATAAAAAAAGGCTCAGATACTTGCAACAAAGGGTGGAAGACTGGAAAAAAGTTAGAATTACGACTGATATAAGCTGTTACAGAAATTTCCATACTATTGCATTCCACATAACCAACATGGTGATAGGAAGTGAGACAAAGATAACAGCCTTCAAAATTCTTCGGAAAACAATATCAAATGAGGCTGAGCTAAACACAGTTATGTTTGTATTGACTTTTCTATCAGTGGGAACAGAAACGATAATTCACACAGACAGCCAGATGATTACAACAGCTTTGAAAGTCAGGAAGAACAAAAGCAAGATAGCATAATTTGTATAATATATAAAGGATTTGATTTGCTCTAGGAACCTCAAACTCCAAGTCAAGAAAATCAGAAGGAATGAGACTTATACACACATCAGATAGATTCTAAAATCAAGAAAGCAAGACTCAAATAGCAGACGACCAGGCTAGAAATCATGCCTATCAACAAAAACATGCTAGAGCTGATGTACAAAGGCTAGACTACCAACTATAATAGTAGAAAAGCAATTAGAAACCACTTCAGGAACAAGCAAATCCTGGAATAGTGCTACCTGAAAAGAAATTAAGACTTAAAATACAATAGACTGGAAGGCAATGGTCAATTTCCTGAGTTCGAAGAAGATTACAGCTGGTCCTACCAGTACTGAAGACCATCAACAGAGAACCTTTAAGCTAAAATCGTGGATTCAAGAATTACTAACCATAGCAAAACTCTATAAACGGAGAGGTGATCTCTACAAATCCAGCTAGTGCATCAGGTGCAAAGTGGTACCAGAAAACTAAATGCATATATATACATACACAGGAAACAACTTTGATATCAGCAACCATATAATAGAGACGATCGCACTCTTCCTCCAGAGTAGGGAAAAACGAAGCAAGTTTTGGATGCAAGAATAAGCTACTAAAGTTATAAGTAAGAAAGCTAATTTTTGGATGCATATAATAGCTAGAAGTTTGATCCCTCATGATATAGCTAAAATGATTCATGATTGGATAAGAATTTTTAAGAAGAAAGTCAAACCAACATTTTTGAAATGCATGGAAGAAATCCAGGCAATTATAAGAGACATCCGGAAATAGAGATGTGAAGTCCTGATCAAGTGAGAGTTATCTCAAGGAATATCAAAAACCGACAAGAAAATGAAGAACAAGTAAAGCTAAAACACATCAAGGAGTTAAACTAGGTGACCAAAAAACAGAGTTAATCTGAACCAAAAAAAATAAAAAATTTTCAATTTTCTTTTCAACCTGAAAAACAAGGAAAATAGCACTAACTCAGCCTAGGCTAGTTAGTTTTCTAAAAGGGGAAAACAGGTCATGGAGGTCCATAGGAGATCCAAATCAGGAGCTATCTTTCTTTAAATTTCTAATATATATGCTAATATAGTTTGTGAAGTTTAATTAATTTTGAAATAGATAATACAATATAATGTCAAAGTAAAAGTTAAATAAAGATCAACTGGAGGTTGAGCCAGTTTAAAAAAAAAAATTATTTATTAACTATTAATAAAAACAAATATAATATAAATCCAAATAGAAATAAAAAAAAAAAATAAATAAATTTAAAACAAAAGTAAATAATTAATCTTTATATATGAATATTTATTTTTGAAGGTATCAAAAATATTATTTAAAAATTTTCTGGTAGCCTTTTTTATTTAAAATGATTTAGGTTATTTTTTTAATTCTGAATTTATAATACTTATAACTCTATCAATACATAATTAAATTTAATAAAAAAATATTTATTTTAAAGCTTATATTATAATTTATCATTTAAAAAAATTTTTTTTAAATCTAATTACTGAATAATAAAAAAATAGTATAGATAAATTAGATTTTATTTTTAAAATTTAAATAAATAATTATATTTTTGCCAATATGTAATTATATTTAATATAGAAATATTTTTAGAGCTTATATTATAAGCTATTATTTTAAAAAAAGATTGTTTAAATCTGATTACTCAATAACAAAAAAATAATGTAAATATATTATACTCCATTTTTGAAATTTGATTATTTTTGCAAGTTTAATTTTTTTAAAAAAATTAAACCACTTATTTTTTTTTATTTAAATCGCAACTGGTATTTTATGTGAGCTTTATTAAGAATTAACTTAACATTTAGTGAATAATTAAATCCATAACATAATATCAATCATCTTATACAACTATATATTTCTATATATATGCAGATTAATGATAACCTATTATAATTTGTTCTAGTTAAACCAGCTACCACTTCTTGAGTGGGCAGACCTAACTAGGGGCCAGATAATTAATACACAGTTATCAATGATGTGGTTAGGTTAATTAGTATTGAGCTTATTAATTGTGTTTATTATGTTTCACTAAGCTAGTCTTTTTCGTGTGTACCCGATGGGATATTTTATATCCTCTAATATTTTCAAATATTATTCACTCAGACCTCAGAAGGGGGCATGTTACCTTCTTTGTTACCACCTATGGCATCGAATCAATCCTAATTAACTGATTTTCAATTAAGCAGAACACCAGATTGGGATATCCTGAGCCAGGAGAGCGGGGGTCCTGGAGACTGCCAAGCTGGGAGTCTTGAGGTATCTATAGTAGGTTAGATCAAAAGCTTTTCTTCATGCAATCCTTCCAATAGTATGACCATAAATCTCAGTTTCTGATTGATAGAAGGCCAAAAGACCCATCTTCCTGTAACCTAATCTGATTAGATCTTATTCTGAAGGATTAGGTATGATTTTCACAGGATAAATGGTAAAACCTGATCAGAAGGTAATTTTGATTTTTGGTCCTTAAGTGGTATTGAACTACAGACCTTGTGATTGTGACCTGGGAGCACTACTACTGTGCTATTGACCCATAGGTAAAAATTAAAACACTTATATCCCCATCAATATATAATTATATTTAATATAAAAATATTTGTTTTAAAGCTTATGTCCTAAGCTATTATTTAAAAAAAAGATTATTAAAATTGGATTACTCAATAATACAAAATTAGTATAAATATATTAGACTCTATTTTTAAAATTTGACTATTTCCACAAATTTATTTTTTTTTAAAAAAAATAAAATATATATTTATTTGTCAATATGTAATTATATTTTATTAAAAATATTTATGTAAAGCTTATGTTATAGGCTATCATATAAAAAAAGTATATTCAATTATAATTATTAGCTAATAAGAAAATAATATAAATAAATTGGACTCTATTTTTAGAATTTAACTATTTTTATAAGTTTAAATTTTTTTAAAAAATTAAAATACTAATATTTTTATCAATATATAATCAAATTCAATAAAAAAATATTTGTTTTAAAGTTTATATCATAGATTATCATATAAACAAAGTTTATTAAAATCCAATTATTGATTATTAAAATATTTATATAAACAAAATTATATCTTATTTTCAAATTTTGAAATTTTTTTATTATACTTTCTTTAAATCTTAGAAAAAACTTTTTTCTTTGTTAAATTCTCATAATCCATATCCTTTATCTTTTAATTCTTATTCTTCATTCTAAAAAATTTATATTATATCTATTGTATATAATACTACTTTACAATTATCTGGCAATCAATCACAACAATTATATAATTACTTTTTAAATAATTCTTATATTAAAAATTTGTTTTTTTTTAATTCTTACAATGTAATAAAATTTAATAAATTATCAATAATATTAAAACAATGTATAGTTTAGTTTTTACAAAATATAAATATGGTTTTTTATTATCAAATATTAATTTATTTTTATTTTATTTTATTTTTTTTTTTTTAACCCACAATCATGCCATAATAACTTGTCTTTATTGAAAATCTACAATATTTTATAAACTTTTACAAAGTGACTAATTCATCTTCATATAAAAGTATTCTAAATCAGATTTTGGGAACAATATTATACTTACCTAATAGATTGGTAATAGTCCTATCTACCAGGATCATTGCTAACAGTTTGTTACTATTGATTACTCAAAAACCAATGAATTGCTAAGTTAAAAAAAAAGAAAAAGAAAAAATGATTGGGGAAAGGGGACAATTCAAGGTCCACCAAAAAAATCCAAAAATAAAAACAATCCCTTCTCAAAAGAGATTTGTCTAATTGGGATAGTCTTTTTGCTTTACTTGAATCTCAGAAGGAATTTTCTTTTTCATCATCTATAATATCAGATGTGTCAATCCAACCAATCTTTCATTTAAGTGAGTATCAGATTGGGATATCTTAAGAAAAGTATTTAAATCTCAACTTTTTTCAATTAAAGCTTTGCTACTCCTTGAGGAACTTAAATAAAAGATGGAAGTTTGCAATTCACATTATCCATCACTTGGTCTTTTGGTGTTATGGAAGTTTTCATTAAGGAACTTGAGCTTTTGGGGACAAATGTTTCTGGAATTTTCTTTCTAATCACTAATAACATCATCAAAATACGTGAATGT
Source organism: Acaulospora colombiana (assembly GCA_910592055.1). Classification (NCBI taxonomy): domain Eukaryota; kingdom Fungi; phylum Glomeromycota; class Glomeromycetes; order Diversisporales; family Acaulosporaceae; genus Acaulospora; species Acaulospora colombiana. The sequence continues at coordinate 11,113 of CAJVPT010004081.1, forward strand.
GACCAATAGGAGTTGTTTATATTTCAAAAACTAATGTGTTTCATATCAACCAATCATCTTTGGTGAGAATTTGTGCTATCCAAAATTTAGGATCAAACTAAGATAGACAAAATTCCTTAGAAAACCATGAAAGCATTAGCTCTAAGAGACCCACAAGTGACTGAAAGGAGAAAAATAAGCCCTTCTGTTATAAAAAACCTCTATATACCTCTTGCTTTAAAAGTTAAATAGGCCTTCAGATACTTTATATTTAGTTCTTCTTTTTTTAAAAACTTTCTTGCCATTAGTATTAAAGGTGTTACTTGATTTTTCTTGATTACTATAAGTTAAGTTTTTGAGTAAAAAGGTTTGTAAACAAAAGGGAAAGAGTAGAAACAACTCTTGAAGCCATATTTCAAGTTGTTTAAAAGAAAGTATTAAGGCTTTATTAACAAAAGAGTATAGAAACTTCTTGAAACATCTTTTTTGTATGTAATCAGATAATTAACAGAAAGAGTTTATTATTAAATATTAATTATATAGTAGAACAGAATTAAAAAATCTTGATTTTAATTTTAGCAATAAATAATTTTCTATTGCACTTAAAAAAACAAAAAATCAAACTTCTAATTTAAATAATTATCAAAGATATATTTCTATTTTTATATCAAAAATTAATAAAAAAACATTTGAATTTATTGTTAATTTTCTTTTATAAAATTCAAGATTATAACTTCTTTTTATAAACCTATTAAACTTCTCTTTTCTTTAGAAAATACAAATTTTAATGCTACTTTAATTGATTATTTAAAAAAATTCAAAAAAATAATTTTTACTGAATTAAAATCACAAAATCCCAACATAAAATTAAGTTTTAGTAAATTTTATAAGCTTTGTATAAAAAATTTTACAAAAATACAAAAAAAAACTGATATACGTATGTTCAATTTGTATTGAAGAAAAAAAATAACAAAAAAATTGTAAAATATTAATTCAAATAATACTTTATTAATTAATCATTTAGCAAATAAAATTAATTTTTATAATAAATACTTTTATTTTAAAAATAAACAACAAAATTATATAAAAATCTACTTGAATTAATAAACACTATATCTTGTATTGTAGTTATAAATTTAAAAAAAATTTTTAAAAATTGGAGATAATCCAATTGATACTGAAAGAAATTTTTATGAAAAAACACAAATTTTTCTTTTAGGATTTGTTATTTTTTATAAAAATAATAATATATAATTTAAATACAATATTTTGATTTTTTTTTCAAAATTTTAAGCCATAATTTATTATTTGTGACTAATTATATTAAAAAATTACTTGTAAAACCTTTTATGTCACAATTTAATGAAATATGTTTTTGATCAAATTGTGGATATATTTTTGCTCAACAAAATTAATACATTTTATTTTTAATTATTTACCTTCTATTTATAATAACAAATTTTTATTTAATTATTTTTCATTGAATATCATAGAAAAAATATTGTTAATAATTATTTTGGTATATTATTAAAATAATTTATTAAAAAAAAACAATTCAAATATTTATACTATTAAAGAATTAATTAATTATTTTATAAATAAAATACAATCTTATAATAAATACTTATTTGAAATTTATTTACATACTAAATCAAAAACTATTATTAATAAATTAACAATAGATAATTTTTTTTTATATTTATTATTTACAAAACTTAATAATAAACTATATGTTTTAACTTTTTTTTTTTTTCTTTTAACCCACAGTCAGATCAATATAACTTGTCAATTTTATTGTAAATATATTTGATATTTATATATTTTATTCATATATTAAGTTATTTATCTACAAAGTTTAACCTTCTCTAGATGCAACTTAGGAAATAATATTTTGCTTCCTTTATGGCTTGAATTATTTTCTAGTCATTCAGATCATTGCCTATAGCTTATTACTATAGATATCCTGAAGTTTTAACTGTGCTTAAAAATTAAAGCATTTAAAATCTTTGGATATTCAACTATTTATTATATCTACTATATTGCTCTAGGACTTTATTCATTCTGAGTCTTCTTCTTCTTCTGTTATACTGTATTTCTGAAGAGACAAATAGAAGAGTGATTGGCTTTCTTAGGGACTCGATCTATTTTTCTAGTCGTATTAATTGGTACTCTCAGACTTTTGAGTTTGCTAGTAATTTCTTGATTTTGTTTTCATTTGATGATAATGCTACAACATTTGTTCCAGACTTTTTTCTTGAAGATCTTCCTTATTTTTTTACAAAATTTATCATAGTTTCTTGTATTGTTGTCGCTGGGATCTTGAGGGTTTTGAGGTACTTTTCTAGGATTTTGATTTTGTTTCTGTGTATAAAGTCACAGACTGTATTATATAAGCTTTTATCTTATTATTTAATATTCTGGATCCATTTCTCTGTTATTCTTTTAACTTTTGCCTGGCTCTCGTCAGATAGATCTTTTGGTTTTCTAATATATTAAAGAATTTTGCTTTAAGATTTATCATATATAATTGATCTTTTACTTTGAGTCTTTGAACATTCAAAAAGATGTTTCAGGGTTTCCTCTTATAATTTATATATTGGATATATTGTGTTTGAATATAAGTCTGGTTTTCTTTTCAACATCACTTGAAGGGTAGGAAGCTCATCATAGTATTAAACCTATTCAATTCACCTCTTAGGAATCAGATGGAGACGGAAAACCATTGCAGGGAAACATCAAGTTAAAGTCTAACGTGATATGCAAAAGTTCCTAGTTTGGACAATAATTTAACAAGAGGTTTATCACTTATGGTTAGACGAAAGAGGCAACTTGATATTTTCGGGATCAAGATAATTTTATTGTTTGATAAAATCCTGAGAATTCTTGAAAGGGAGAATTCCCGCTTTTAAATACATAAATGAGTTATACAAAATATGGAAATAGAAAAGATAATAATAATAAGAAATGATAATTATAATG